>JAQIWA010003625.1:0-10036 GCA_034693305.1 Eueremaeus valkanovi | reverse complement strand
TTGAATTTGAATTTATTAATATTTATAAAGGACCCCGTTCACTCAACAAAAGCTGATCTTCCGTGAGGGGGTCCGCATTAATGAATCGATTAATGAATTTTTGTTAACTTTTTTTGTATCGATTACTTAATTCAGTTTTGATTCAATATTTTCTCTATATTTCTAATCCAATAGTAGTTTTGATTTCTGTTTTCGTGTTTAATATCCCTATAAATAGAAAAGTTATAGAAAACAAAGTCTTGTCCTTTAGTCCAGTTCTGAGTCCATTAGATAACAGTCTATAGAATTGAATGCTTATGAGACCAGTGTTTACGAACTAATGGATCCGCTTTCAAATTGCCTCCAAGCAAGTTGCCCCGGGGCTAACACAGGCAAACACTCGTTATTATTAATTTCAAATAAACAAATAAAACAAAAAATTTAAGAAATTCTTAAAAACAATAATAAATTCAATGTATTTATCACTGATTTTATGAATCGCTTTCCAAGTTTTGTTTGCATTCCTAACAGATGTTTGTATTCATTATTCAGTGGTTTATAAATATCTGTATTCTATTTGTTCATTATATCTCTCATATCTCTCACACTTATAGTTATATCAATTAACTATAATTTGTCATAATTAGAGTCAGTGTAGAATTGATTCGTGAATATTATTATTCGCAAATAAAATGAGAAATTTAATGATAGAAACGGATGACTCGACCGAACTATCTGTGAAACCGTCGAGACTTAGTAAAAAGTTTTGTTTTATGTATTCGTTTGGTTCGGTTGTAATCGGATTAGTCATTGGGGTTAGTCTTACATATTCTGTGCTCAGGGATAGACAGAGTTCGAATCAGATAATACCTGCGCCCAGATATGAAGAAGACATCCGAAAGAGTTTATTCAAAAATATTGAATCGGAAAGGATTGGCGTTTGGCTAAAGTCCGGAACAATTTTTTCGATGAATAGAATTTCATTAATTAATGATTAATTGATTTTAACATTCAATTTGACAGAACTCTCACCAAAAGGCCTATCACTGGCGAGACCTACTTAGACGAGAATACACTTTATGTCTACAATAAATGGACAGAATTGGGACTAAAGACCAGTTTTTCCAATTATTCTGTACTCCTGTCCTACCAGAACACAGACAAACCTAATTCGGTATTAAATTGTTTGTTCAATGTTTGGAATATTTATTGATTTTCATTGCATTTCAATACAATTTGGATAAAGGTTTCGAAATTCGACAAAAGCGGACAAATTATACACAATTCGAGTCAATTCGAAGATGCCTTGAATGCACCGCCAGATGTGGCCAAATACTACCGACTGAACCCTCCGTTCTTAGCCTATTCTCATTCGACTGAAACACCTCTGAAAGGAATACCGGTTTATGTGAACTACGGAAGGGCTGAGGACTACGACTACCTCAAGAAAATTAATGTCAGTGTCGGCGGAAATATAGTGATCGCCAGATATGCGAAGATTTTTCGCGCGAATATTGTGCAGTTGGCAGAAGATAACGGTGCCATCGGCGCAGTTATATACAGTGATCCATACGATTACACCGACGGCGACACTCGTAATACATATCCGCATTCGGTTTATTTGCCCGCAAGTGGTGTCCAAAGAGGAACCGTTCAGATGGGCGACGGCGACCCACAGACGCCGTTCTACCCATCAATAGGTCAGATATAATGAGTCTTTGGATCCGAAGTAAAACCCATTTATAATTCATTTCTCGTCCACTCAGAGAGTGCTTACAGAGTGACTGTCAATGAGTCCAATATCCCTCGAATCCCAGTGCAATCCATAGGGTATGCCGACGCGAAGTATATCATGGAAGGACTTAGTGGTCCGGCCGCTCCCGACTCATGGGTCGGAAAGTTGAACATCACATACAATATCGGCGCCGGTTATGAAGACGAGAGTTATCTCACACTCGAAGTCAATACATATCTCAAACGAAGTGTTATCCATAACGTCATCGGTATGATCACCGGCTGTACAGAACCGGATCGGTATGTGCTCGTTGGCAACCATCGCGACGCCTGGACTTTCGGTGCTGCTGACCCATTGAGTGGAACGGCAGCTATGCTTGAATTGTCTGAAGCTTTCACTGCTGTTATGAATGCAGAGAAGTGGTGTCCGCGAAGGAGTATAGTCTTCTGCAGTTGGGCGGCCGAGGAGTATGGACTCATCGGCTCTACTGAATGGGTCAGTTATCCAGTGCTGAATACAATTCTATACTTTTGTATTTTTTTGAAACAAAAATATTCATTATTTGAATGTTTGAACAATAGGTCGAAGAGAATCAGAAATCACTCCAAAGCCAAGCCATTGCTTACCTGAATGTCGACATTGCGGTTGAGGGCAACTACACCTTCCAAGCAGATGGTGTTCCTCTTCTGTACCGCACTATATGGGAAGCGACCAAAACTGTAGACAATCCTAACGCCGAAGAAGTAGAGAACGGCTTCAAAACTGTTTACGAGTCATACCTTTTGCACCGGCCGTCCAATATATCAGACGCTTATAATTATCCAGACATCAAAACTCCCGGTTCCGGATCAGATCACTCGCCATTCCTTCAGATCACAGGCACACCTGTCGTCAACTTCTACTACGATTGCGACCAAAGGACTGGTATTAAGTGCTATCCGTTGTATCACTCGATGTATGAAACCTATGATCTTATGGCGAATCTGACGGACAGAGGCTTTAAAGTCAGTTATAATCGAAACTAATTTCATATATTCTTTAATTGTCTGAACTTATGCCACAATAGTATAGCAAAGCATTGACACAGGTTTGGGCTGAAATGCTGCGATCCCTGTCCGACACTCCACTTCTGCCGTTCTCTGATTCCATCGACTTTTACCCAAACTTTTTGAAGAATGCGTTCAATGAACTGAATGTCAGTCAATATAAGGATATTTTGGATGAAAACAACATTAGTTTAAGTAATTCTGACTTTTATTAAATAGAATTCAATTTTAAAACAAAATTCAATTTTTATTTTAGACTTTCTCTACAAATCGATCGATGAGTTCGAAGACGCGATTTCTATCTTTGATTATCAAATCAGACAAATCGATGAAAACGAGTAAACATTGAAATCATTCAAACATTGAAATCAATTATATATTTATATTAATTATAATTTCTATTGTTTTTCAGACCATTGACTCTGAGAAGAGTTAACGATATACTGATGTTAATCGAGAGGGCATTCATTGAAGGCCAGGGTTTGCCCCAAAGGAAAGACTTCAAACATATAGTGTTGGCTCCCAGTTCTCTGGACTCCTATAGCGGTTCCAGTTTTGCCGGACTTTACGACTTGTTATGGCATTACAGACACGAAACGAATGAATCGAATAAACCGAAAATCTTAGCCGACATCAGAAAACATCTGTCGGTTATTGTCTTTCATATAAATTCAGCCAAACTTTTGGTGAGTCAGTCGTACCTAATCGTCGAAAGTCGATAATTAAGGTCTAGTCATAATCCAAGTGCTATTCTGAGCCCTCTTTTCATAATTATATTCGATATTAATATTGAATGCATTTAATTATTTAATAGTTTTATTATTATTATTATTCTATTGACTTATAAATCAATTTCTATATATTTTAATACTTTTTCAATGACTTAATAAATAATACTTTGTTTTCATAGCTTTTCAAATAAAATAAAAAATGTTTTTTCAAATTATATTTAATTTTTTTTCACTACTATTTAAATATGATTTTAAACGTAAGTCAAGTAAATAAACATTTCTTTAATTTAATTTAATTCTCAAAGTTATGGAAAATAAGTATAGATTTGATAAACAGATAAATGAAAATAAAGTCATAAACAGATCAATAATACAACGAAACTGAAGAGAATTTTAATAAATCTTTGCTTTAAATAGTTTTGACGAAAAATAGGATTAAATTAAATAAAATGTCGGAAAAGAGCAATCGATTGAAGAGTTAAACACATGTATAGAGTGGTTGTGCGCTATTTGACGAGAGGTCTGTTCTTGTCGTTGTCGTCGCCGTACTTCTCCTTATACTTCCGGACCTCTTTCATGTAATGATTCCAGGCATCCGCCGGCTCTCCATCCTTGTCCTCCTCATCCGAGTCCTCATTCCTCTGCTTCTTAATAATACCGGTCTTTAAAGTCTTTGTTTTTCTCTTATTTGTATTGAGCTATACATCAAATATTGCAAACACTGGACTCAATTATCAAATATTAATATCATTTCATTTCAAACCGAAATTCAGTTCTTAATCAATAAAATCAATAAAACTATATATGAATTGAATATATGAATGAATAGTGTATTCAAATCAAAATCAATTCATTTCTATAATAATAATAATAATAATAATTAATATTATAATTGAATCGAAACTAATCGACAAATATATTGAAAGCAATTGAAAAACAATTAAAGAGAAAAATATTTTCAAATCTATTCATAAATGTCTTAATTGTCTCACAAATGAGCTCTTCTTAATCGGATGTGTTGTCACTGCAGTCGACTCATCGCTTGTCTTCTTCTGAGACTCACTGTCGATGTCTTTATCGATGGCATCGTTCGGGTCATTGGCTTTGGTTTCGGTTTTGATGTGTGGATCAGATTTGCAACAATTTTCAGTCCTATTCGTAGTATTCGTAGTATTTATGGATTCAGTACTCAATTCACTGCTATTTCTCTGCATTTTCTTAAACATCTCCAAAAATGACCCGTCGTTTGCGAACTTGTTGTTCACAACAGTAACTGAATTGATGTTTGAATTGCTGTTTGAATTCGTGTCATTCGACTCCTCACTCGACTTGTTTGAACTCATTCTCGAATTGGCTTTAATTTAAATCAAATTAATTAACAATTATTTTAACAAAATATTAATAAAAATATTCATTTGTTTTCAGTCAATGTTTTGATGCTTTCATTATATCAATGTCCGAAACAGTACACAAACAGTGTTACGATTTATGTTCAGAGGGTTCAGAGGTTTCTTTGGGTGGCTGTATGGCTCCCACTTTAGGCGCACTCTTCCCACCCCTTCTGAAAGCGCACATCCGTTGTGTTTATGCCTAATGTTTATTATTTTTATAGTTTATGCAATACTTTAACTGTTTATACAATATATTAATGTTTTGCTAATAAATGAGTTTAAACTCAAATAATTGAATCAGAAATGGATTATTGCAGTGAAGACATCGAAATGATGGACACAACTGATGACAATTATGATCACAACAGCACTCATACCAATGGTCTGAATAACTGTTTTCTTTTCATTTGCTTTCAATTGATTTCAATTCAAATTCATTTCAATTCAATATTTAGTGAATAAACGAAATGCCAATCATATGAATCATACGAATGACTCCAATAGTAATAAATCCCTTAAGAAGTCACCGAATATTCAGTCCAGACATGTATTGAAAGCCAAAAGAATTTCAACGAAGAGATCCGTAACTAATGAGTCGATTGGTTCCGAATCTAGTGATGAAAATGATTTGATTTGTGTTTTAGACACAAATATATTGCTTTCAAATCTGATTGAACTGAAAAATGTCGTCATTTGTGAAGAAAAATGTCGACAAATGAGTAGACAATCAAAACTGAATTCAATTATCATTCCGTGGGTTGTCGTACAAGAGTTGGATTACCAGAAGAAGAATAAAACGGCGTCTGATCTGAAATGTGTGCGAAATGCCATTCAATTCATTAATGAACAGTTGAATAAATCCAATGGTATTTCAATTCATTTTTCATTTCATTAATGAATTCCTCTTTTAATTGATTTAATATTTTTGTCCAAAACTCAGGTTTAGTTAAGGGAGAGAACGAATCGAAGAATACGAACTCAAAGACCGGATCCAAACGAATAGACGTCGAGACAAATGACGACAAGATTATCAACACTTGTCTGAAGTGTTCGACAAATAATGTTTTGTTGGTTTCAAATGATTTGAATTTATGTAATAAAGCGCTTATGACTGAACTCAAGGCTAAGAATTGGAAACAATTCTATAGAATGTATTCAAACGGTTCGGAACAGAATCGGATCGAAACCACTGTTGAAAGCGATGACAATTCGGATCAAACGGAAGAACCAAAGCCTAAAAGATTAGCTAAAAGTAGCAAAACTTCTCCCTTGAAAACAGACTACAATTCAGTGCCTTATCTCAGGTCTGTCCTCCCATTCCGTTCAGAAATGTTTTCTTATTTGAAGACAATTCTCGAAATTCTATATAATTTTCAGACAAAGAATTGATTTTTATTTTTATGACATTTTCTACTCTTTGTCCACATATTCACAGATTGTCTTTAAGTCCCAAATCTTCATTGAGTCGTAAATATAGTTTTTCAGACGTTTTCAGCACTTCTTCAGCTCATAGTCGACCAAAGCCTACCTCTCCTGACAAGCGTTTGCACTCAAAGTCCTCTTCCATCCGAAAGGCTAAGAGTTCTCTCAAACGGAAACAACTCATTAAAAGTCCGATAAAATTAGTGCCGAAAACGACCCAAATATGCAATAATAATGACAGCAATAATACGGAGCGAACCGCCTGTCCGCTCAGATATGACGATTGGATTAGATTTCGCGATGAATGCGAACAGAAGTTATTGGAGTTTATTAAACATATTTATAGAGAGATTTGGGATAAGGATTGGCAGCAAATGCTTGAAATAGACGTCAATAACACAAATATAAAAGAGATTATACGAGTCGTGCGGAAGGAATGGTTCGCAAACTTTAGCGATCACTTCAATAGAGACAAATCGATTAAATCACTTATCGATCGATTGCATACAAGTCTACAACAAAGTGATGCCAATTATCACTTGTATTACAAGGATTTGCAACAATTGGTTGATTTAGTCGAACAAAATCCGACCGAATGTCAGAAAAACTTTTCAAAAGATTTGAATAAAAGAAAGACTTTTTAAGAAAATGTTTATTTGTTTTGATTAAAACCACTTTTACTTAAAATTGTAGAAAACATTATTTTCAGTGCAATTCGTTTTAAACAAATATTCCGTAAATAAAAATAATTATCTTTTTTAACGAAAAAAATAAATTCTTATAAAAACTAAATAATATTCAAATCTTTTACATAACGACTGATTCAGTAATAGGTATATGAAATGTGTATTAATTTTGTTGGAAAGCGCTCTGAAATGGATTGGATGCAGAGTTAAGAATCGGTGGCGTATCCAAGCTCTGGTACGTGTTCTTAGCGCTGACTTCATTGCGATTTTGTTGGTCTTCATTGCCATTAAATACATACAAACATCCAATCAATAGATCAATAGATTGTTTGTTACAAACAATTAAAACAATAAAATTTGAATAACAATTAAATGAATAAAAACTAAAATAATTTCTAATAAAATAAAAACTCTTTAAACTATAACTATATAAGAGATATAGAGATGAACTCAAAGAGGAAATGACCGGAAAGTATGCTAACGAACAGTCATTATACATATCTTTAAGACAATAACATTAAATACCATTTATGGGTCCGTATTGTGCGCCTGAAGGCGACGGAAGGAAAAGTGAATCTAATGACGTGATTCTCGTTTGAGGCCAGTCTTGTTCGCAGTTGCCTGTGTTGGAGAGCACAGGCACTAACTCAGTCGGAGCTGATTTTTGCTGCATTTGATTAGTGTCGACAACAAACTGCCCCAAAAATGCACCCGAACTGCTCATAACAGACATGCAGTTAGTATTGAAAGCACTATTCGAGCAATCGTTGTATTCTTCGTAATAACTAAAGTCTTCGACATTTCGAGCCATTAGTTCTTCAGTCAATCTCTGGTTTATGGCTCGAGTCGTGAACTCTTTGTGTTTTTTACTTTCCAAGTGATCCGTGACTATAGACCAGCGATAGGATAGTATCGATTCGCAGCACAGTTTGCAGTACAGGCGCTCTAAAGGCTCTTTCGGATCAATGATATAGTTGTGAACAAAACTCAATTTTTGTAATTTATTTAATCGTTTTTCCGGCAGTTCTTCCGATTCTTCCTTAGCTTTTGGTCTTCTCTTCCGTTTGGCTGGGGTTGGGCTTTGACTCGAGCCCTGTTTGGGTTCAACCGGTTCTGGGCTTTGGCTCTGAACGGCTGTTATTTCTGTAGTCATTCGCTTTTGTGAATGCTTTTCGGTTTTCACTACAATTTTGGCCTCAATTTTGTGTTCATTAGAATTCAATAAAATATTTCTCAGATTTTTTCGCAACAATTCTTTTGATTTGTGTTTAGTCTAAACAAAGTTTTATTCAATTCTATGTTAATATTCTCTTCTCTTTTATATTCTTTATGAATAATCTTACCATTGATTTAATGTCTTCCATATTGTCGTCACTGGAATCGGAGTCAGACTCTTGTGCTGAGGCACTGGCAATAGACATAGGCATAGACTGCTCCATAAGTTTGATCTGTTGTCGAACCACTTCCTTGTCATCACAATCAGACTGAATGCCATCCGATTCGGATTCGCTATTATTCATGGCTAGCGTCGAGGGCGTCGACACTCGGGAAGCAATTGACTGTTCACTCGTCGGTGGCTTTGATTTCTTCATTCAATTTATAAATCAATAAAAAGAATAAAGAATTCGCGAAAATGTTCGGAAATTAAGTAAAAATAGATTACATTTGTGTTTATAAACTGTTTTTCTTCGTCCAAAAACTTTGCGATTTTTGTATTGATTTTCGCCAAATGAGTCAAATCGAGCGCTTCGTACAGATGTCCGCACTGTTCATACTTGTCCACAATCGAAGTGATGTCGTTCTTCGGCGAGAACTCTATTATAGTGAGCACTCGTTTCAGTGCTATTATAGCCCTCTTATGATCCGATGCTTTCTTGAAGTATTTCGAAGCCCTTATCAGTGTCTGCAAAGACTCTCTCTTATCATCGGTTGAGCCGTATTTGAACTCCAGTTCCGCCAAATTCTCCATACATTCGGCCGCAGCTGTCAGTCATTGCAATCAATATATTTATATGTTTTTAATTATTTCAAAATAATGTCTTAAAAATGGTCTCATATTTTGTCTGAGCTATTGATCACTGGATCAATGAGATTGCCTATGGATGGTTTACCCTGCTAATGTGTCGGTACTATACAAATAAAATGACACTTTTCTCGCTGTTTTCCTTCATTTCTCTCCGCAATAATTAGATCTGATTAAGAGCTCGCGCTTGACATAGAGTAAAGTATAACCCTAATGACACGGGTGGCCGGTAGGGCACATACAATCAATTGGTTTTAAGCAAACAGTGCTTTAGACGGGTTTAACGTGTTTTGATTGCACAGAATTTCACGTAAAAAGTAAACAATTATTTATACTATAGTTTTTCCAAACACATCACCACTGGGTCTAAGCCAGTTGATCCCATTCCTGTGCACTTAATGCCACAATTTGTTAATATTTTTAAATAACTATACATAAAGTCCAATATAAGACAATTTGTTCAGTCAAGTAGTAAGGATTGACAAAATAACCCAGCTGCTTGTTCTGTGTGGTCTGTCAATTAGTCATCTCATACCCCGCCCCAGTCATCCCATCCCTGGTCATCGTAGACATATATGCAATTATGTGACACAATTTTGATTTAGTATTAATACTAATCAATGCAAATATAATGGCTTAAAAATGATTCACTAGTATTGCCCACAAGTATTCCGCACTAGTATTCAAATGAATAAAAATATAGATTTCATTCGAAATTCAATAAATTATTCGAAGAATGAGTTCATTGTATTCGAAAATTATTGCTTAACATTGAGTACACGTATACACAGTCTGTATAACACAGATTGAGATAATAAGAGCATATCTGCCGATAAATATTGTAAATCACATTCGGATCGTAAGGTCTCTACAGAACTGAATAATTGTATTCAATAAGAGATTCGATAAATAACTATAAATACTGTTCATTAAAGCGGTTGAAAGTTATTTCAAACAATTGGTGCGAATATGAGTGAACAGAGCGATAGATCGGAAGCCATATTCGGTTTGCAGTGCTTTTGG
>JAQIWA010003624.1:0-10038 GCA_034693305.1 Eueremaeus valkanovi | reverse complement strand
ATTCGTATCCAGCTGGCCAGGCTCTTTTGCTAATCGTTGGCAAATGCAAATCAATATGTACGGGTCGTGTTAGTGATCATTTTGATCCTGGCATAAAGAATCCAAAATAGCGAATTTTTTATTTGTTACTTGCGAATATATCCAAGATGATATTTATTGAAAAATTAAAAAAATATAATTTGTAATACTTGAATAATTTTGAGCTGGGCAAAATTTTTATTTATAAATTTCGAAATTATCTTAGGGTGAATTAAATCGAAAATTGCCTCATCAGGCCATGGTCATTTTGAAATAGTTATTGAAGACTTATTAGTCAGATAATGACTGCAAATAATGGTCGTGCTTGTTATTGTTTAAAAGGTGCCAATCACAATATATGATTAATTCGAACTGTTCACACCTGGTGAACACCTGATTAAAAAGAACCAATGAACTTTATATAACTAGACTAATTTATTTTTGAAAAGTTATCCAGGTGGCCAGTCTGCTCTACAAATTGTTAACATGAATTTAATTGAACAAGTGTTATTTGGGGGCATTGAAACATATAACCTAGGTAAAATAGAATGTTATTGAGTAAATTTATTTTATTAATTTCGTTGATTAATAGAGTAGAAATAATTTAAAAATTGATTCTGGTTAGTGCAAGGATTGCTTGAAAATTGACATGGAAGCCTTGTTAATCTTTTTACCTGTTCAAATAATTTCAGCAATTGACCTTGTTGATTAAACTATAAAACAACAAAAAATCAAATAATCAAGAAATAGTTTGCCTTTAGGCTATCCGTAGAACATTTGTCTGCATAACGAGATATGACTCTACCTGTATAGCAAGCACTCAAATAAAACATCAATTAATTGCATACTGGGAGGATTTGTAAAGTGACCTCTGATTGAAAATTAATAACTCGGACACTACCAGTTCAAATCAAATCTTTTCAATTCTATAAATCGTAGAAACGTGTAGTCGAAGCATTCCTGAAATTTATTTTGTCTGGCTAAAAAATCTGATTTTTTTTAGAGAAGTTTGAAGTGCTTTGGGAGGATTCTCTCCCAAGTATATGGTATAAAGGTTAAAGAAATTAGACCAGAGTGAAACTTTTATAACGATACTTAACAACGTACTTCTTGTAATTGACCAGTTGACTTCTAAAAACATTTTCAAACAATTGTTCCTTGTTCATTAAAATAGGAAAACTGAACATTTTAAAACTGGCACTGGTCAATAGCACAAGCCTCACAAAATAGGACAATACAGTCGTATACCTATTGTAGCCCTACTTATCATAAGTACTGATCATTTGCTCAAATTATTTACTATTTTAAACAATAATTTACAAACATTTTCAATGATATCATTCATAATTTTGTTCTGTATTTCAATTCAATCACAAGTTTTTATACTTTGATTAATATTCATATCTCTGTCCATAATAGCCATACATTTAAGCCTTAGTGACAATTATAGCGCTTCTTGTGGTCATCCCATATGCATCGACTCTCATCCTCGTCCCATATCGTTCCTGAAGAACAGGTCTGTACCTCTGGTTTTCCTTCGACACACCAGTAATACTTAGTGCAGTCCGGGTGCGGAATGAACTTGACGTTTGATTTGGCGCACTGTTCCTCTACAGATTTAGGCGATTCTGTAGTAACTGTGCCCTCCTTGTGCGACACGCCATCCGGTTTAGTGTGCGACACGCCATCCGGTTTAGTATGACTTGATTTTGTTGTGACCCGGGGTCGTTTTGTGCTACTACCCTGATGCACTGTCACAGTGCTCGGGGAAGTCCACACGTGAGGACCTGATGTAGTGGACGGTCCGGTCGGATCGACTGCGACCTTATGTCCGCTCAGTTTCGCAGTCATTACACTCAACAGTGGATTCTTTTTACCGCAAACACCAGTGAAGTCATCCAGGTCAATGGACCAGATCATTCCGCCCCCGAAGCCTTCCTTCTTAATCCAGTCCATTTTGATTCCGATGCTCTCCTCGTCCTCATAGCCGACCCATTGTGTGTCCAAATAAGCGTAGGGACATTTACCGATGTCGTCGAACTGTTTGATCCAATGCTTATTCTTGAGGTCATCGCAGACCTCATAATAGGCTAACATTCCGGAAGCGTTCGTGTATTTGCCCGGATCTCCGCCCCCGAGGTTAGGCGGATCCCATCGTTTGATGCCGGCGTGCAATCCGTGGCTATCTTTGCTGCTCAGCGTATATGAGCGCCCGTAGAAAGGAACGCCTACTATAAGCTTGTGCTTGGGAGCGCCCAAGGAATGCCATAAATAAGCACCGTCGTTCTTTTCAGGGGAAAGGGATCAAAAATTAGTCATAAAAATCAATTATTTCTATACGAAAAAGTGAGCCGAACACAAACCACATTCAATTTTTCATAGGCGTACTCATCACTGGGCCGTTTATAAAGCGGTGAGTGCACATCCGCAAAACCAGCCCAGGTGCCTCTCAGGTCATATGTCATCAAGTGAATATGGTCCAGCAACTGACCCAACTGTGCCACTTCATAGCCGTCCTGTAATCGAAACTTAGGCACCGGTACCGCAGCTGTCAGTAAAAGTTTACGACTTTGCTTATCAAAGGCGGCCCTCAACTCCCTGACCAGTTGCAGGTAATGCTCTTTGTCTCCATACGAGCCCTGTCTATCACTAGCGCCGGGATATTCCCAGTCGATGTCGAAGCCATCGAACGTATATTTGTTCATCAAATCAATGACTTCTTTAACAAAAGTAGTTCTCTTCTGCTGATTGGCCACCATTTCCGAGTACTGTTTGCCCCCTTCACCCCAACCCCCGATCGCTATCATTAGCTTTAGTTTCGGGTACTTCTGACGCAAACCAATGAACTTCTGGTACGCCTTCTGCTGTATGTCGTGCTTCGGATCAATTTGTTTCAAATCAAAGGTCTTGTTATCCAATCCGGCGAACGCATAGATAACATGTGTGCAGAGATCACCCGGAATATTGTCGATGTCATAGTTCATCGGTTTTTCCCTTTCATAAGCCCAGGAACTGAAGTAGCAGACTATTTTAGCCTGGGTCGCTGTCTCACCAGTGGCCCCATTAGTGAAAATAATTACAAATATTGAGAAAAGGCTTAGAATTTGTAACGAATTGTTGGAAAACATCATTGAATTCATTGATTGCCAGAAAAAGCAATGAAATTCAAGCGATGAATAAAAACTGTTACATAAACTCAAATGACTTTAATCTACTGTTGTTTGACATTTAAATAAGGATTGAAGTCTATAAGGAACAGAACATATCTGAGTAGTAGGTTCAAGGGTACAAGGATACAAGGGTACCTGGTTACGTTTGTAATCATAATCTATACGTTTGATAAGCAAAACAGGCCTAGAGAATAGTTCAGTGCATAAAGCGCGTGACACTGAGCACAATATTTACTGCTTTTATTTCCACCTAGTTGTTATTTGTTATCCTGGCCAATCCTTTGTGATAGAACACTTTGAGGAAAAAAATTTGTGTGGATTACAAATTAGAATTTTTTTATAAAAAAAAAATATAAAAATTTGATTCAATAAATTCACTTCAATTCTGTTGCTATGGATACCAATTGTTTATCAATAATTATAAGTATTATTGAATAGATTTCGTAATCAAAATTTCCATAGCTATTGATTGGCTAAGTATTGAATTTACGGTTTGGCCGAATCAAACCAGGATTTGTCCAGTTTATTTTCTATTTATTAATCAACCCGGATCTTTTATTTATTGGTCAGCTTATTTTAATAGTGAAAGATGAGTGCCGGGTTAAATTGGAATTTATAGTGGAAACTAAACTCAATTTTGCGATATTTTAATCTGAATTTTAGTTCAAATCCGCAGACTTTTCAAAATCAAATAAAATCAGAAAATATTAGTTTGAGCTGAGCTCACTTTTTGGACTCATTGAATGATCGATTCCTTTGTAACTATAGTTATATTAATATTTTCTTTTGTATTATATTAACTAAAATTGATTTCATATAATACTGTGAGAATCAGAAGAGAAGACACAGATGAGCAAGCAGGATCTAAGCTTATCCCAGGTGTATATTTCACAGATGAATATAATTAAAGCAAACAATAATTAACTTAATCCTAACTATGGAAGCAAATCAAATCAATTTATTAGATGTCACTGTTCATTTTGCACAGATAGATAATTTTGCATAGCAAACTAAACTACGTAAACTCATAATTGCTTAATTGATTTGCAACTTTGGCTTTGATTTCCTATATATTTATCAATATATAAAAAAAAGTGAAACAAAAACTAATAATTTCTAATAATATCAGTATATCTACAATGAATTCAGTAATAGTGAACACAGTTTTCATATTATTCTTTTGGTCGACATGTCTGTCAGGACAGACAACTTTTAATCCGTTCCCTTCAAAGCTATCGGATGAATGTGCCAACAGATTGAACGAGACATTTAAGGTCTGTTCCGAAAAGGCATCTAAAGTATGGCATTTACCCAATGACTTGAGTGAATGGAAAAAATCAACAAAACAATCCTGTTGCGCTTTCTGGCAGATCGCTGATTCTGTAGAAGAAGTTGCCCAGGTGGGTTCAGTTCATTACTATGTAACACATTATTTTTCAATTACTTTCAACAGTATTTGACCGCATCTATTTGATACTGGCTAAATTAAGTCAATGTCAATCCCGAATCAATTTAAACCACAATAAAATTCTATCTAATTTTTTAAAAATAATATCAAGGACAAAATAACTTGTTTCCATAGTAATGAATGTGGCAGTAATGAGTGCCACAGGAATCCCTGCCCCTTTTGCACAATAATGCTTTAATATCTGATTTTTGCTTACAATTAATACAATAGTTATTGAACACAAAAAATGATTAATTGATGCAATTTTTCAGATGGTCTGTACGACCGATGAGTTTAATGAGTTTAAAAAGTATATCCATAACGGAGTTCAGGCACGAAGTCATTATGAATGTTCTGCTTATAAATATCATGTCGAGAACTGTACACGTGATTTAGTCGGTACAGTTTGATGAATAATATTTAGAGAGTTTGTACAATATTTAACCTATGCTCGAATTGTTAGAGTTGAAAGCACAACGTTTTAAGCCATCGAAGTTGGCTCTGGACTGTTCGCATAGACTGAATGAAACCGAAAAGAAATGCACAGAAAAGGCTAAAAATGATTGGCATTTGACTGCCATTAAGCAATCAAAGTCTAAGGAATACTGTTGCGCGACCTGGGACATCGCCGATTGCATGGTCAACATTGCCAAGGTAATTTCTGAAATTTTTCCAAGAGCAAGGTAGAACAATATAAATAATCTCATATTTAACATTAAAATACAAATAATTAAATAAACATTTTTTTAAAAATCTTAAAAATATCTAAAATATTAAATCTTCAGATGGTTTGCACTCTAACGGAATATAATGATTACAAGGAATATATGGACGGAGAGATTGAATTTGCTGAACAAGATAAAAATTGTACTCAATTTACTTATCATTCAAATGTATGCAAAGTTTAAAAAACAAATACTTTCAAGACTTTCTCGAGTTTTTGTTACAAATAAATTGATATAAAAACTGATTACATAATTAAAATATGAAAATACTGAACTGGTCCATTTAAGGTCGTACAGTCTATTGTGGCAAATGAGCCTGTATACTTTGATTTATCCTAGATATTTACGGTTGACTTTCCTTAAGTTTAAAGTGTCTGACCGTTTATGATATTATTTTAAAATAAAATTTTTTACTTTAAGTCTAACACAAATAATATGATTAAAGCATTTATTTTATTGCTATTCAATAGAATTCTATTCAATATTTAAAATAATTCAAAACATTTCAAAAAAGTAAAAGTTTTTAAATTATAAGCCCAGGGAAGTACTTATGAGTAATGACGTAGATTAGACGCCAATTGCCTCAATGTCTGGTATATTCTGCATATTATATAACAAAAGAATTTTTTTATTCCTTATTTTGAATAATTCCTGTTTATTATAATATTACTTAATATTCTTTACAGATATTTCATTCCTTGTTATTATTCAACTAATCTGTTCAGACAAGTGATAAATGAATGTTAAAATAATTTATATTTTATTCTAGTTTTTACACTAGAAAATAAATGTAAACAAGATCATTAGCATTGAACACGGGTAGTTTAAATGTAAAAGTTTGCAAATAAACTATTGAATAATTGATCTTTAGTTGAATTGAATTAATTCAATAGAAATAATGAGCTCTTAGTGTCGTATAAAAAGGAAAAATATTTAAAACTTTTTTAAAAACTTATAAAAACTCAAAAAAATTTAATAACATTTAATAGGAATCCAAATATGGATTGTCTGAACAGATATTTCATATTTATTGCGAAAACAATTCTATGGTTTTATCGTTTAATTGGCTTAACATTCGGTGGACTAGTGTTTGACTCTAACGGAAAACTATATGAAAACAGATTTTACAAAATATACGGATATATTGTACTAATCATAACCACTTCATATTTTCTCTTCTTTCTATTGACCTGGACTGTATTCAACGATGGTCTATTCCTTAAAATCAGTCAGCATGGCTACGGCTTCATAATCCTTGTCGTAACCAAATGCTCAATAAGTGTGTTCACACTATTCTACGTCAATTATAATGGCTTTAATATCATTGCTATTTTTGTGCGAAATCTTGGCGTTTATGTCAGGAATAAAATCGAGAAGAAATTGATTCTAATCTATGTCCTATTGGTTTTGAATATTTTTGTTTTGTCCTATTTTTATATCAACTCAAGCCTTAAGAATTCTGACAGTTATTTGGAATTCTTGAGTAAAATTGTTTATCTAATATCAAACAACTTCTTAATAACTGTGCCCACTATTACATGGGTTGTATCGATATATTGCTCCGAAATGTTGGACGACATGTACAAAGATCTGGATCATTTATATGTAACTGATTCGGGTGAGTCAGTTAAACACAATACAGTAGTTTTATTTTGATTATCGCTTTTTTGCTGAACTAAATCGCGTCAACGCGCGAGTTGTCAAATGTGAATCGCGTTCTGCTCATTGCAAACAACCAGTTGAACACGATTTATATTTGACCTCGCGCATTGGCGCGATTTAGTTCTAACGAACATTTAAAATATTAATTCAGTTTATTCTATAGCTTCACAGATAGTGTCGAAGAATGTCATCATATCTGCCGAAACATATCAAAGAATTCTGAAAAATAAGATATTATTCGTTAAAATTCGCGAAACTATTACTGAATTGGATTCTCGTCTTTCGATTATTCTTGTGTTCAAAATACTGGTCAACATATTCGCAGTTATGCTCGATATCTATGCGCTATCACTGATGAAAAAGTCATCGCAAATGAAAGATCTTTCAGATATTATGACTTTCTTTACATTCTCTGCAATTATAGAGACAATTGTCAGTTGTTTTGTCTGCGGATTAGTTCACGAAAAGTCGGATAAAATAAATGGTGTTTTGGATAAATTCAGTTCCGATCAATTGTCTGAATCGGAATACAAAGAATTACTTCTATTTAAGTCTATTTCGCGCGAAAACCCAATTGGTTTCACATTTGGAGGCTTTGCTAGTATTAGGAAAACTACACTCATTTCGGTATTAATCGAAACAAAAATTATAATTATATTTGAGTTAACATTAATTTCTATTCTTATTAACAGATTTTTACATTCGTTTTGAATTATACCGTTATTTTAGTGCAGACTTCAAAGTCAACCACAATATAAACTGACCAGAGTTCAACTTTTTGTGCCAATAAATATCATAATACCTAGTAAACCCTTTAGTCTCTGTTAGCCGGTTGCTTTACATTGTGTAATCAGTTTAATATCAATTTATTTGTAACAAAAAACTCGTCAAACAATTAAATGATTTATTTATTTATTATTCGTTAAACTTTGCAGTCATTTGAATGATAAGTAAATTTATGACAATTTTCTCCTTCTTTGGCGAATTCAATCTCTTCGTTCATATAGTCCTTGTAATTCAAGTATTCCTGTGCACTGCAGGCTATCTGAAAATTAATTATTTCAAAAATATTATTTAGATAAGCGATGGGCGGGGTATAAGAAAACGACAAAAATTGTGGTCATGTCATATTTGGGATCGAGCAGAAAAATCACAGCTTTCGTAATGAATCTTTCATATGACACATACATACTGTATATTGTTTTAAGGTGTGGCTCTAAGAGGCTCTGACGCCCAAGCTAGATTTAGATCATAAAAGTGCACTGACACTGGTATGATTTAATTGTTATGTCTGATGTTGTAAATATGAGCCATTGAAATATTCGTAAATGAGCTTGTATATCTAAAAACATTCGTTTACTTATCCAAGAATTTTATAAATGTATTACCTTGGCAATGTGGATCATGCAATCGGCTATGTCCCAGGTGGCACAACAGTATTCTTTAGACTTTGTTGGCTTAATAGCAGTCAAATGCCAATCCTTTTTAGCCTTTTCTGTGCATTTCTTTTCGGTTACATTCAGTCTATTCAAGCAGTCCTGAGCCAACTTCGATGGTTTTGGAGGGGTTTTAATACGTGCTGTCGTTATCTCTAAGGATACAAATAATTAAATATTTAAACCAAATGTTAATTAATTTCATTACTTTTTCTTATTTTTAATGAAAATATTTTTTGTATTTCAATGAGCAAATTGTATGCAGGTGATAATTGATAATACAGTACAGTTAGTCAATGAAAGTTCTTGATAGTTATGATAAGAGCATTTTGAAGCCGTTTAGCCTTCACGTGCAATAGGTCTGGGTCACTATTACAAACAAAGGGGAAATAAACATCAACTCAATAATTAGTAGGTTAAATTTTAAGAAGTTTGAAGATGACATCTTTTTTCGTTGACCAAGCCGTTTGAACTTGCAACTTTTAACCCAAACCCATTCGAAACCCAAACTTGAACTGTGTTTGAATGTTAACCTGCTAACTATTGAGTTGGTGTGTTTACATCCCTTTGCTTGTTATGATGACACCAGACTCATATGCACGGGAAGGCGAAACAGTTTTCTATGCCCTGGTTATAATATCGAAAATTAATTTATACCGTGTAAATCATGTTTGCAGTACTCGATATGATTCGGGTGTCCAGTACATCTTTCATATTCTCCAACTTTTCCATCAATTTCGTGCTTAAAAATTCTATTTTCTTCTGTCGTACAAATCCACTGAAAATTTTATAAAAGTTGATCTTGCTCATTAAAACTGATCAATAAGTTTTCCGTTAAATACATTAATAAGCTTGATTATTTATTGAAATGCACAGATAAACAATTGAACATTGAACATTGAACTTTATTGAGCGCAAGTACTGTATCCAAGTTAATATTTTATTACTTCCTGAAACTACAGTAGTTATAATTTGGATTAAAATTAACAATAATTACATTAAATAGTATTCTAATTAATATATCTTTCAAGCAATACATATGGCATTCAAATGCAATTTTACTTCAATTCTAATAAATATTATTATATTAACAAAAATATATTGCAATGAAATAGTCGAAGATATTCTCAGATCTGCTGTAAGTATGGATTCATGTTTAAATTTCTTTCACACTGGAGATGTGCAAGGGCGCGTTTAAGCTAAATAACCTTGAGTTTTGAAATGGCTATAATTATCTGTAAATTCCCACAAAATATAGCCTCAAATGATTGAGTCGAGAGGTTTCATAAGTGAAACCCATTCTGTTGTCACAGAAGACGAATATATTCTGACAATACATAGGATTATAAACCCGTATTCGTCTGTCAGACACAACACTAATCCAGTCATTATATGGCACGGAATACTCGAGACATCAGAGGTGTGGCTTATGGCCAGACCGGGGCAGTTATACCGCAATGGGATCTACACTGAAGACAACAATACAGTAGTGAATGACTGTAACCATAATTATACGTCGACTCTGGCCTTCACTCTGTCTTCGTGTGGATATGACGTCTGGTTACCCAATACGAGAGGAA
>JAQIWA010003623.1:0-10044 GCA_034693305.1 Eueremaeus valkanovi | reverse complement strand
GCGAGAGAGAGAGAGAGAGAGAGAGAGAGAGAGAGAGAGAGAGAGAGAGAGAGAGAGAATGTGTCAAATTTAAGGCAATACAAGAGAACACAACTATTTTAATGAATATAAATAGATTGGGAATCAGTTCAGTGAAGAATATAAAGAACAGACAGTGTGTTAGAGCTCTGTCTGTATTACTCGTAATAGAAATGCAGTCTTATCTGAACGACTCTACTGTACAGTTACTTTCACTACACTTTTCCTGATGTTTGGCTAAAAAGGCTATGAATTTAGAGATACATTATATTAGAATTTGTTGCGAAACACATAGAAATACGAAATAAATAAATTGAATCCGAATTTTATTGCATTTTCGCTATCAGTCCTCTAATTGTAGAGCAGAGGCCAAAAACTAATTATACTGTAGTAACAAATAATTGTATATTTATTATAATTAGTAAGTAATTGGCTCTCAAATCGACTATCAGATCGATTAGCATTAATTCCCAACTACTGTATACTACTAGAGCCTAATCTCTGTATTTGATAACAAAATTTGTTTGAAATCCCATTTTATTGTCTGTTTTTAAACTGAATTTAATTTTTATTTTGCTTTTCATAATACGTCAGAATATTCTGTGCAAATGTTTACCACAACTGACGTAAGAATGAATGATTCAGTCAATAGTATATTCACACAAATTCACTATTTATTTGATTTATGCATTCGTTTCTCTCCTATTTACTCAAGAATTTCAAATCTATTTTAATTCCAATAATTCTTACTATTCTTTGCAGTCATTTGTAGTGCAATTGTAGTAAACAAAGAGATGAATGAAAAATGTCATTCAGTAAAGCAATAAATTTCAAATTGCAATCCATTTAAACATGAATTCTGAAGGAATAGAGAGTTTATAAGAGATATAAAGAATAATTAACATTAAACTGGATTTACTTCAAAAACAAAATGCAATGAAAAATAAGACACAATTTTCCAGAGAATTGTTTTCCGCGTGTATAATGATTATGTGTTTTCATGTGTTAACTGAATTACAGTTGAATACTGTGGAGAATATGTGCGTCTCTTGTCCTCACTATTACTCTGTATTGTGTCTGATATGGGCTTTATATCTAATACTCTGTACATTCAATGCTTGATTCAAAATGAAAATTAGAGCTCATTTACATTTGACGCCAATTTTGTTTCTGATTTCAATTTTATTGTTATTCTCTTCTTAAGTATAGAATTGAACTTTTCTTTTATCGCTTGTAATTCGGTCGAGAATCACCTAGTTAATTCATGTATAATTAAATAGATTTGAATATAAAGGCAATTGCATCCAGAATAATTACTTTCTATTGTTTTAGCTTGATCAAATTAATTAAATAATTGGAGATAAGGCAAGAATATTATTGAATTCTATGATTGAAATACAGATTTGAAAAATTATTTTTATATAATTTCATAAAAATTATTAGATATGAGTCAGAAGAATAAAACATTGAAATAAATTGAAATTCAATATATCCTGTTATAAAATAGAAGGAAAACTAATTGAACCGGATGTTATTCATTTATATACCTTAGAAATTTAATTAAAAATTCTTAAAAATAGATTACCAAGATAGATAATACAGGGTCACCAATTAGACACATTTTAAAATACGAAGTTCAAATTTTGTTGAATAATCAAAGGAACTATTCTCCCGATTAAATAGTAAAAGCTCATATTGCGCAAGTTCTAGATACTATTCCAACAATTATCTCAATGCAACACCCTTGGCTATTTTCATTTGGGTTTAAAAAAAATTATTGCAAAAACATTAGATTTGAGAATAAGAAAAAGCATTATATAATGTAATGTAATGTAAATTTATGAATACTATTATTGTAATACATGTATAATAACAAAAAGGAATACTTTATTTATATTATATTTAGTCACGTTTTCAACTAAAATACAAACACGTACAATTCTTTTTTATCTAACTTTTATATTAAGTTATCAAAATTCCAAATATTAATCTAAAAATAAAACAATTTTTATCTGAATTAATCCGTAGTTATGCAAATCATATAATTGTACAGGGTGTAAAATAATAATAACATTTTCATTAACAAATTTATCAATTGCTATTGAACGAATTAAACATGTACACCCTGTACATGCGATTAATAAATATTCAATCTAAATTTATTTGCATACGTGTGGGAGAGGGAGGGGTTGATAGAGTGTTAACCCTAAAAACTAATTAGAATTTTAAATTAATTACTGAAAGCCTATAATGAATAGCAAACAGTGTTTGAATAAGTGTTTGACAAAAAGTCGTTTAATTATTGGCTTAAATTAGATTCTGAGCCTATAATCAATCAATAGTGAAATGAGTTGGAAAACAAGTAGTGATTCTTAAATGTAAAAAAATGTAAAGAAAAGTGAGTACTATATAGAGTAGAGTAGAATCAATAGAAAAGGCGTACAAAAGGATTAATACATATTTTCTATTTGTGCTGACAACACATTTTTCCGCACACTTTCACCAAAGAGTATAAAAAAAATATTCTTCTCAGTTAGAGCTGTCAGAAAAACACATTGAATTTGAAAGAATATTATATTTTTTCCACAAAATAAAACATTTGTAGAAAAATAGTTTTTTTTATAAACTCTTACGTAATATATCTCATAAAAAATGACGATTTTTTTTGTATACTATATACGAATAATTCCATATTTATCTCATAAATAAAGTATATATTTTAATATAGCATAAGGTTATGAAGTTTTTCTGACTTTTATATGAACTACAGTTAAGATTAATTCTTTATAAATATAATATTGATATTGAAATTCCTATAATAAGAATCGCTTAAAAGAAACTGAATATAAATCAATAAAAATCCTATTTGTTATCAATGCAGAGATGGCTTAAGTGTGAATATCGAATATAAAATTAGATTGCTTCAATATAAAACTGTAAATCATCCTGTCAATTTTTCAAAGGCTTAAATTCTTTTAAATATTCAATAAAAGTTTGAGAAAAAGTTGACCCTATATACATAAGCAAGTTGACTTCTCTGTAAAGTTAGAATCAAGTTCATAGTAATTATGTCAATACCTATATTCAAATTTTGTTCAAGATAATTTCTATTTTTGCACCCTGTATCAACCAGAATTGACGAATGATTTTTAACATAAAATAATTTATTGAAATCAATATAAAAATTCTATACAAAGAAATTGATTTAATTATTTGTATGACATATAAAATCATTTTCTAATTCGTGTGTTTGTATTGTATTGAATGAAATAAAATACTTAATTATATAAATCTAATCCATTGATAGATAAGATTGAATTGAGATAACAGAATAAAAGTACGATTCAGTTGTCGGCTCAGTATATGTTGTCGTTTGTATATAATGAAAAAGATTGCGAATTATAGTCTAATGTTTTGTCAGACAATATAAATAGTGGAGAAATAATAGGAGAAAAGAATGGAAAATGTTATATAAGTTAGAATTAATGTCTTAAGACATTCATTTACACAGCCTTTGTGTCGCTATAAGAATGCCTATTGTCTGACATTAATAAATGATTTCGTAATGAAATTAGAAATTTATTTGTCAAATGATTATAGCAGTCATTAATTCTCAAATTAATTATTTCACACAAAAGAATATTATATGTAATTAATTGATAAAAAATTATATGAAAATTCATATTAATTGAAATACAATTATATTTGCGGTCAAAATAAATTGTTATTATTTTTTCTCAATAATAGATAAATTATATTTCAATTTATAATTAATAAAAACATCTTTTTTCTGAATAAAGAATTAGAGAATTATAGGGAATATATATATATTTAATAGGAATTAAATTAAAGAACAAATTAGTGGAAAAAATAATCTGAAACATGAAATGATTGCAAAGTAGACTAAAGTATAGAATAAGTTATAGTCGACTGAATAGCACTTTATTTTTGTTGAATCTCTTCTATTGCTTCAGATTTTTGTTCAGAAATTAATTAATGCAACAAATAATGCAAATTCACTCTTATTACCGAAGTTAGAATGTGCAAGATCATCTTAAAGATGACTTTCAGACTATAACATGGCAAATTGAGTGTATAGTTTCAAGAAGCACCATGGATACTTATACAAAATTCAGTGTGATTTTGAACATATGATAAAATATAGACTAAAGTAATATTCAACAAAAGAATGGCTGAATTTACAGAATTTATGCCAAAAGCTTACTACCCAGGGTGATTTCAATGAAATTGGCTATTTCAGCATTATCAATTCTCTTTAGGTTTGATCCACTTGCACATCCTTATTACAAAGTCTAATCTCTCTCTCTCTCTCTCTCTCTCTCTCTCTCTCTCTCTCATCGTTTGAGTTGAAAAAGTATATAAATATTCTCTTATTCTATATATTCTTTATATTCTATACTATATTATAGAGAAAATGAAATACAGAATCCAAAGGGGATTATGAAATATCTTAAGTAAATAGGATTCAGAAAAATCGATATAAATTTCAAAAACTACTCTATAATACAGATATTTAAAAAATAATTTTCTTCTTCTCTTTTTTGAATAGCATTTAGCTCTCAGTATATATTTATCTACTTTTTTACGTTGAAATTCTTTATAAACTTTTTCTGCTTATTATTAACATCTAATAGAGATTTAAAGGATTTGTATGAATACAGAAAAGTATAGAAAAATTTTTACTTTTGACTGAATTTTGTTTTCAATGGAAATGTTTTTTTGATTAAAATTCTTCTTCTTCTTTTCCATCCGACCATCTAATGCAAGATTAATTCTCTCTCTCTTTTCAACTGAGGTTGAGTAGAATTTTTTCAAATATTCAGTTTTTAAATAATTCAATGTAAATGAATATAAAAAACTAATTAGTAGTTCAAAAGTTATTTAATTGAACAGAAAATTCATTAAATCTTATAATAATTACTTTAGAGTACATGTTGTGGATCACATTTCTTTAGGAATAAATTAGCTCCGGATCATTTAAGGGAATTATATTGGTTTTAATTTAAAACTTAATTTAGTCAAGCTCACTTAATTTAAAAGTAATCTGCACAGATTTTTAAGCATATTTTTTAATATCAAGTTAGATTTAAAAGATTATTTTATATAATAAGCTAGGTTAGCTATTGAAATATTATACAGTATTACGGTAATTTGATCTAGTTTGTGTTCTTATTGGTCCAGGTTATGTACAAGATGGGTTGATTATTTTATACCTTTACTTGCTTGCTCAAATTAATTTTTTTAAACTTGATTAAATATATTGCGTATATCAGAATAGCCTTAAGAATTGTTTGTTTTTTTTAAACAATTTCCAGAATATTCCTTACCTTTTGGCCAAATATATTAATAATGTATTTATTTTGAAGTTCTTTTCATATATTACAGGAAATAATATTCTTATTTACAAAGATATGAAACAGATTTTCAGAAAAAAAAGCAATTCATTATAATAGCCGTAAAAAAGGCAGAGATTTCTAAAAGCATTCAATTGTAGTATTGAAACAAAATCTAAATATTAATGAGAATGAAAACAGAGAAATGCAGAATTCAAATCATACTGGTACAGTATCTGTCAATATTATGTTCAGTGAATTCACCAGTCTAGTAATCAATAACATAATTATTATTGCTATTATTGATGGAATGCCCAAGGTCAAACATAATACTTAATTTAAAACATTCAAAATATTTAAGCGAATTATCAATTAATTAGTATTTTATTCTTATATTACGTAAAAACTAGAATTTAGAAAAAATTAATTAACCATGATAGCATATTAATAATTGTATAATTAAGCGGGCAAAAATATGCAAATTATAATACCAGCATGGTCGTCTTTTAAATTGTCGTGACTGTACATAATCTTAAGTTTAACTTTGAGTTTATAAAACCTAAACCAGTATACAGTATATTGAAAATTTACCTGCGCGCAAAATAATTGGGAGTTCATATAACACAGACTGTATATAATAGTGGATATTATGAATAGAAAACTTGACTCAAAATTACGAAAACAGAATATCGATTCGCGAATGAAAGGAAAAAAGTATAGAGAAAAATGAATTCAAAGTAAATATTTGAACAAACAGTTGAACTGTTGGGCCAAACGTATGGAGTGAGAGATGAAAAATGATAGAAAACATATGAATAAAAACATTTTTTCCCTTTATTATTGTGCACTACAATACTCGCGAGTAATAAAACTTTAAATAATATTACATTAAATATAAAGTTCAACCAAATAGTGAAGAAAAATACTAATAGTGTACAGACAAGGGATATAAATGGTTGAGTGTATAAACTTACCCGAAAAGTATAGAATTTTTTTGTTCGGTTTATTTTTATTGCTCTGAACACACAATCGATATTATAGTTGTTTAGAGTCAATAAAATTGATTTTTTCTTTTCTTCTCTCTTTGCTCTCAACAGTTGTTTTACACATAAAATACACAATGAATTAGAAGAAGAAGAAAATCAGTTTTTTTTGTTGAGTTATAGTTATTGTTATTATTTTCGTAAAGTTTTTGTGCTTTTACTGTATTTTTATAATATTTTTTTTTGATTTTCTATTATTATTTATTAATAATTAAGTTTTTATTCTTTCGAAACAAAATGTGGCATAACTTAAATTGTGTCTGAATTGTATTTAGGGTTAATTTATTTTGGCTTCGCTTCCACTTTATATTCTTTAATCATTTATCATTCAATTAATTATTTATTTTATTATAATTTTCTTTTTGCCGTTGAATATAATATTCTTTGCGAACAAAGTTCTGTATATTCAGTGATAATTCAGCGAAAAGTTCTGTATATTCGGTGAAAATACTGTTCTTTATTATGAAGTATAGGAAGAAAGTGAAGGAAAAAAATAGTCAAACGATTACTTCAATAATAATAAATATAATAATAGACGAGTAGATAAGTGTTGGTCAGAATAGAAGTGTTTGGCCTATTATTATTGGGTTCGCCTCTTTATAAACATATATATACTCTTCACTCGCAATAAAGTTAAGTAATAAAAGACATAATGTTTTTCATCCGAATAGAGTGTTGAGTCTAAACAGTCCAACAGTTTCTTCACTTCGATTCCACAACTATTTCCCTATTCTTCCTCTTCTTCTTCTTTGCTGTCTATTTGTTGATTACAGTTCTGTCAACAGATGAGAGCAAAGGAATAAATATTTATTACAGAAAAGTCGGAAAAAGTCTAAAAAACATTTATATATTTTTCTTTCGATTCTTTAATTAAATTCAAAAATAAATATATAAAATATTTTTTCCCATTCGTTATACAGTTCTCTATTCGCTATAATATCTATGTTTTTATCCCATAATCTCATTATTGGCTGGAAATGAAAATTAGTCGCGGAATGAGATATAGTATAGTATAGGCTATAGTAAAGAATATTATAGAGAATTAAGAGGAAAGTAGTGTTTGAGTGATATAATAGAAAGTTAGCCAACATTTTAATAGTGAATATCTCTCTCACATATCTCTTGATAATAATCAAAACTTGATTACTATTATAGTTAAGGGAATGGCATCGCAAATGAAAATGGTATTACTTTTATATACGAATCTACTCATAATGAACTTCAATAATATAAACGCCAAACATATATAGAATATTCTATACTCTTATGAACACAAGAAAGTTATTATCGTTTTCTATCTGTAGTTCAGTCAGAAGTGGTATTAGAATAAGAAGAATAAAAATGTTAACAAATTATTATAAGTCAAGAATAAAAAAAAGAAGAATAAAAATAGTTATTATTATTGCTATAATTCCATGAAAAGACTTAATATAATTAATTTTTTATTACTCTTTTCCTATTCAATAGTTGGATACAAAAAGTAAACTAAAAAAAAGAGGAATAATTCATCTGAGATACTATCCATTTATTACATAGTTTATATTTATGATATGATTTACAGTTAATATTTATATTAAATATAAGTTAAAGTTTGAAAAATAAATATAATTTTCAAAACACTTAAGAAAATTAAATAAATGTTCAGTTAATGAGAAAAGATATGAAAACTTACATAAGATTTAATAAATTCCTTTATTTTATTGATTGAAAAGTCATTTAAAAAGTTGAATACATAATCGTATGGTTAGTGTGACTGATATGGATTGAAATCACAGAATATAAGTGAATAGAATGTAAATAATAATAATTATAAGAATATTCTTATATTTGAAGGTAAGAGAAAAGTAGAGAACCAGAGGTGAGAACACACGCAAACAATATACTAAACTCTATTCATTATGTCTGTGTGCGTTAGCACTGGTATGTTGAGACGAGACTGAACAGCTCACTCGACTCAAACAGCACTGGTATTGTCAGCAACTCGTTTGGCGCTGCAATTCAAGAGCATAACACATACAGACGGCACACATATTCTGTTAGAGCGCTGTTTGATTGTGCAGTGCGGAGGAGACGCAGACTAGTATTGACACTGAGTGGCCATATACTCACTGTGCAGTTGAGCAGGTGTGCGGAGATCAATACGGAGCAGCCTGGTTATATCTAGATTTTCATGCTTTTTTCGAATTAGTGGTAGAATTATCTAAAAGCGAGCTTGCTACATTTCTGAAACATTTCAAGGTTTTTGCAAAAATATTCTTGATAATATAGGACTTCAAAGCTTGTTGAACTTTCAAGAGGATTATACTCATAGTGCTGGTTAATTATTAATTAATTTCTTTTTTAAATCTATTTTCAAAATAAAAAACAAATAATTTTTTCCTTAAAATTCACTTTCGATTTAGATTTTTATCATAAGCTTTGGTTACAAAAAAAAAATTAACTGCTTGTATAGAATGAACCTGAACCATTTCTAATTTGGATTACTTAAAATGAGCCAGTCATTTAGCAGATTATCTATTTTAAAATTGATTAAATTAACCATGTTCTCTTATGTCTCAAATTATTCACGCATAAGAGCACTTTTATAAAATTGTATCTTTCACATCATAGATGGTCAGACATGAAGAATTAGACCAGGTTCATAAAGTGTTAATCAGTCAATAATTGTTCAGAGAGTGATTTTTGAGTATATTTTTTTTATTGCATTAATTATTATTTTATTTTAATCATATTTTTATCTCTAAATTGCATAAGAAATTCAGTCCATTATAAAAGGTTTGAGTCTATATCTAAAGCAACTAGGTCAATTCCAAACAAAAAATTTTCAAATGTAACCAAATGCACCCAAAATTATTAGGTTTTGAACCTTTGCTCTTGAATGAGCACCAGGGTATTCTGGCTTTGATAAAATTTGAAGCTGAATTCATCCTTAGCCCCTTCTCTGGCCATCTCTGCGCCCAAACAGTATTTATTTATTCCGAGAATACGATAGGATCTAAAAACTGATCCATTTATTCATTCGTAAAATTATTTTCAGCCGATTTCACAATAGTTTGCAATATATTCTATGAATCTATAATTCTTAAGCAAAATCTTTCAACAAATCTATTCGTATATAATATTTTGCAATAATTTGAAAAACATCTATCTATTTATCAGTGATGCCGAATATAGATTAGCCGAGACATCCCTGTAGCATTTTGACATTGCCACTACTTGCACAATCCAAGCTCAAACATATTTGCAACCTTTCATCTCTTGCCGATAAATTATGAAATATTGGAATTGACTTAAATAATACATTAATATTGGTTTTTGATCGGCATCTCTGGTTATGAGAGACGAATAAACCTTTTACTTGATATGGAATTTGTTTTACATTTTAAATGAAAATAGAAATTCAAAAAATCCATAAAAAAAATTCAAAAATAAGAATAGGTTTTATAAATATTATTTCAAAACAAAGCGAATGACTCGAATTGATTGACAAAAATAGATACAAGATTTCAAATATTATATCAAATAATATAAGCAGGCTATTTTGATTATGCAATCTTTCCAGTGCAGAATAAACTGCGCTGAATAGAATTGTAATCTAAAGGGTATTCAATAAGTCCCGTTAGTTTATT
>JAQIWA010003622.1:0-10045 GCA_034693305.1 Eueremaeus valkanovi | reverse complement strand
TGTTACTACAGATAAATACTATAGATATGAATACCGATTGACCCAATTATCTTCTAATGGTCAAAATTATCACCATTTGATCCCTGGTATACTCTCTGGTAATAACGTTCGTGCTTGTTTTAGCTTGTATACTCGCTTATATTCTTGAGATCCGGTCAGTCTGTCTGTCCGTGCACCATTGTTGTAAAATTTTTTAAAATTCTAATAAATTTCACGAATTTGAAATTTTTCAACAATATTTGTGATTGTTAATACATCTAATGCCTTGTAAATATAATAGTTATGAATACCGATTAAGCCAATTATCTTCTAATGGATATTTTGTCAAGATTATCAGTAATAGATCCAAAGTATACTCGCTGGTATACGTTCGTGCATGTTTATTCTGTAAAATAACAAAACTCTTAATATCATAGAAATAAGAATTATGTGAACAAAACAGACTAACAGTGAGAGCACTGATTATAATCGAATGGAAAATACAGTACAAGTCGTAAACAAATGCTAATTAATTTGTTTGAAGATAAATTATGACAGGTCATATTTACATTTACCTCAGACTAGGTAGAGGTTGGGTGGTCGCTTGGTGGACCAGTGGACCAGGAGCATTGCAATATATTAGTATTTCTATTATTTGGTTCAAAATTTTGACTATATTTATAGCTTATATCTCAATAAAAGAATGTTTTAATAAACGGATTATTTTATAATTTTTTCAATTTATATAAAAATCAATTTTTTAGACATTTTCAACTCCACTTCCGAAAGGAAAAGAGGAGTACAGTTTATAGTTTTGCTAGGTGTAGCACACTAAGCTGGGTCAGTTCGATCTAATTTTCAGCTATGGTCTTGACTGTGTCTGCATTGTTGGCAGTGTTGGCTGTAGTGCTTGTGCTCAATGCTAGGACTGTTTCATTTTGTCTAAGATCGGGATCACCTGATCGAACGACGGCCTCTTCCCGGGCTCTTCGTTCATACAGATCCGGATGAGTCGGGCCAAGTGAGGTGAGACCCAGTGTGGAATGATGACCCTGAGTGCCTCCAGCGCCACCTTCATGCCAACCTCCATGGGCGAGAGGTCGGCGAAAGCACTTGTCTGGTGGCCAACTCCCAGAGCAGGACAGCGAAGGACCACATGTCGGCCGCTTTGACATTGATGTCCGACTGCTTCTTCTGGAGAGCCTCGGGAGCCATCCAGGCCGGGTTGTACACCTTGTTGCGCTCTTGGAACGAGAACTTGGCGTCGGCCATATTGATGCGCGCCGTCAGGTCTTCGTCAATCTGGGGATCAAAACGAAGTTTAGGTTAAAATAATTTTTATTTGCTTTCGAATGCAATCAATCATACAATCAGTCATACAATCAGTCATACAATCAGTCATACAATCAGTGATCGAAATATGCTATACATTATGCAGTCATTCATACCATGCAATTAAAACCAATCCAATGTGTCATACAATGAGTAATACAATAAGTCATACAATCAGTTATGCATTCATTCATAGCATCACATGCTTTGAGGACAGCTAGAGACGAGGAATGAGTGGACTGAGAATGTGCAGGAATGCCATTCCTCTGGCGATATCAATAGCAAACTTCAAGGCCTTATGCGTGTCGACCACAATGTCGGTGCCCTGGTGAAAAATCTGATAGAGGCCTATAGGCCTATATTTGATACATCTGAGCTAATGAGAGACTCATTGCTTGACATATCCCAGTCATACATATGATTATGAGGAAATAGTCATAGAGTTAGAAATTATACTTGAATAATTGAATAATAATTGATACAACAAAGTAGAGAACTATTGCTGAGAAAACTTTTTTTCAATTATTTGTCTAAAATATAATGAATATTCGTTACGAACTTTAATGATTGGAATTAGACAGTGAATGGGTCTCGATGTTAATTATGTGTGCAAGCGATTGAACATTTTGAAATAAAGTGACAGTCTGAAATATTATTATAAATCATCGATGATTAAGTTTCATTGCATTCAAATCTATGTTTTTATTCAAATATTTTTCATGTAAATCAAAATTATTCCGATTTTTAATTAAATTCAAAAGTTTTTCTTTTGCGAAATCTGAGTCTTTATTGCAATAAATTCTAAAATCATAAAATTTCTTAACAATTTCTGTATTTTGTGAACAATATTCGCAATCAAACAAATATTTATTAAATTTTTATAATTTTCTAATAATTTAATCAAAATAGCGAATTGTAATTCACTTAAAAGTATTATTTTCGTTAACAATTCAATCAAAATATTATTTATTTCTAATTCCGATATTTTCCGAACATTTGAATATTTCGACATTTTATTAAGATTTCAATTCATATCATTTCTATTTAAATATTAATCAAATCAATGAAAAAATAATATTTTTATCAAAACATTTGATTAAAATAATATAAACATTTCCTGTATTCGAGGGATCGTCACTTAATTATAGAGCTAATAATATTCTCTTACTGTTCACTAGAATAACTGTTTAGCATTATGTTCTATGGAGTGTACTCCATAAGCTCGATGACACAACACTGACTCAATTGAAAGCCATTGCTCTTAAGAGTGAAGTAGAGCTGAAGACCTGATTCGTACAATTATTTTGAAAGTAAACTATTTTGCAAATTATTTAATTATTGAACAAAAAAAAATAAATTCTATATTCAAATCAATCAATATTTGAAATTTACTTGCGTTAGATGTCGTTATACTAACAAACAGTTTAATATACAGTCTCTAGCATACAAGCATTCAAAAAAACTACAAACAGACTTAAATGAAGCTGGAGCCAAAGCTCAAATTTCTATTCTTTTAATTAACTTGTAAAAAAAATTTATTCAAGCGAATTTTAATGGCGCATCATCTGTAGTAATGAACTAGCACACCCTTCAGGGTCAAAAACACTTGGGTTATATAATATTAGAACAATTAAAAATTATCCTTGCTGAAAATGACCGAATGCCTCTATTAGGATTTATATTTAACCGTTTCGTTTTAGAAAACGATGACTTCATATTTGCAGAATAGCCTATTTTATCAGACTCTAGAACATAAAACACAAAGGATAAATGTACTCTGAGCAGTGAACAATAATATTAATGAAGAATACTTAAAACATTTTTCGTGATTTCATCTTGATATTCCTGGTATTCATTCAAATTTTATAAAATGAACTGGTAATCACAGCAATACATAGAGTAAATAATAATCAGCTTCCAATTCAAATTTATTCAAGTAAGCTATTCAATGTGACCAATTGTCACTCGAATTAACTTTCATTCTGTTCTCTATATATTTAAATTCATCAATAATATGACACAAAATCAAACCAAGAACATATTAAGATTCTGTGAGACCCGTTCGAGCTGCAGGATCAGCGACGTCAAGAAATTATCTCTGACTACACCTAAAAATAATTTTTATTCCAATTCATTGTTTTTCAAAGGAATTAGGTTTTTAATGAACTTTCATATGAATTGAGATCTATTACTGACTACTCATTGTTTAGACGAAGGCTTTTAGATTGTATTTAAAATTTTTAATAATCTTTTGTATATTTTATTATTACATATACTTTATTTAACCTGAGCTCAAGTTAATAATGACATCTTGTATGTTAAGTTGATTCTCAGGATAATAAAGTTTTTCATTCATTCATTCATTCAAAGTCGTGTTGTTTGTATACCAGCAATATAAAAACTTGTTCAAAAACAAAACGTTTTATAAAAAAATCTTGTTCGAAGTATTCGATCATTTTCCACAAGAATCATTTTTAATCACTTAAACATTATACAACCCTAGAGGTTTTGGCCTTGGAGAAAGTGCTAGTTCACTGCTAATGGTGTTTCGCCAGTTTAAAATCGCTTGGTGAAAAAATATTTGTTAGCTTCATTTAAGACTGTTGATCGTTTCTTTAGATGTGTGTAAACGCTATCGATATTTACGTTATAGCACTGTCAAGAGCACTTGAAGAAAATCAATGGCTATATAGCAGCCTAAACATTGCGTAAGCTGTTATATTACGTGAGAGTAGTATATGTCTCTCGTATTGAAATGTATATTAAACTAATCGATATATTATACTGAACTTAATATAATGCAAACTGATATATCAATTGATTGGGAACGTCCTAATTCTCAGAATAAATTTAGTTTTGTATAAAAAAATTTTTTATTCAATATTTTTGAAAAAAAATTTAAAAAATTTAATTTTATTAATTGAAAAAAGTGTCGCTTTGATTGCGGGATTCGAACCCTCGTCAAAGTTCAAGGTCAAAATGACTTTTATCTCTTGAAAAGAAGTCAAATAACGTTTAAAAATGAATGAGATTTTTTTTCAAAATTATTTTCTTTTTTTCTTTTTTTTTATTTTTTTCAACTCCAGGTTATTTAATATGACAAAATACTATATGAAAAATAGCATTAAGAGGTTTAAAATAGCAAGAATAGAAAACGAAAAAATCGACTTTTTAATTTAAATATTTAACTGCGAAAAAAATACCCGAACCACGAAATTCATATTAAACTTATTTGATAGTGCTTTAGGGCAGGTTACATAAAAATTGTATAAGAAAAATTTCCTTGCTCAATTTAAGGCACAAGACTCCACAAAGGATAAAGAATTGTTTTAAATAATAATTAAATTTTTAAGAAAAACTGATTTTATTCGAATCGGACGCAAATTATCGAGTTGAAAGAAAACAAAAAAAATATTATTTATCAATTAGATGATTTTAGAAATTCAATAAGACCTTGAAATGATGCTCGAATTAAATATTTACCACATACTTAATTTGATAAACATTATTTAGATTCTGCCCTGGAATATTTAATCAGCGTGATGCATAAACTTTCGGCTGAGAACGAGGTAGATACTTGGTAAATTATTTTATTTTCTCAACAGTAAATAATGTGATAATTTATTTGATTTATGTATAATTTTAAATGAACATGGTGAAAATAATCCAATGCTAGCTCCATTTGATGTATGGTAACAATCCCCAAAATCATATGATTTATTTAATAATTTTCATCATTCATGCAGGGTGAATTTAAATGTGCTTCATTTAAATTGAATTTAATAATGGGTGGCTGAGGTAGCCCAAGTGAAGCCAGGAGGCCAAGGTAGTTGAAGTGATGCCGGAAATGAGGCCGGAAGTGAGGCCGGAAGTGTGACCGGAAGTGAGGCAAAGTGAAGTCAGTGAGGATAAGCTAGGTGAAATGAGGTTAGTTAGGTTGAGTCGGGCCAGTTAGGCCAAGTGAGGCCACTTAAGGCCATGTTATGCCAAGTGAGGCCAAGTAAGGCCATTCAGTCAGTCCCAGTTTTCCGGTGCAAAAAATGAAAAGATTTTAGAAAAATCTTGATATTGATTAATATTCAACAAGGATCATTTTTAATAGCTGAAACTTTATATAACCCTTGTGGTTTTGGACATGGAAACATTGCCAACAGTTCACTGCTACAGGTTCAGACCAGGGGAAAATCTATCGCTGAAACAAATTTTTGCTAGTTGCTTTACCAAAATAGAAATTTTCATATTTTTCATAAAAATTCTAAAATGGCCAGGATAATAACGATAAATATTTCTAGTGATAGCTAGTTATTTCCATTGGTAAATTGTGTTTCATTCAGAACCTTTGACTCACCGTCAGCTGTCGTAGTAGTGTGGCAGACAATCTAATAATGCACTTTATATTGCTTACAAACAATTACAGAATTGATGCGTCGACTGATTCGGACCGGATTATTGGTCAGCACTGTCTTTCAACTAACCTGCATTGCAGCAATCTTTTAGATCAATGCCAGAAATTTCGGAAATTCGATTTCATATTTAGAAAGCATTAATAATAGCCTTCATAGCAACTATATAGCAATATGTTCGGGATCAACAATTATAACATGATGATAAATGCAGACTGAGAGAGGCGAAATAGCAATGAACTATTGTATCTATCCGCAAAAGTACCTAACAGGGTACCTAACTCTGAAGTATATTGCAGCAACTTTTTAACATTGAGTTCCATTCACTGTCAAATCACAATCAGCTGAGGATTGCAACTTTGATTAAGGGTGTAAAATAGCATTGCGTTGCTTATAGTGCCTCCAAATTTGATCAAGTTCACAAAACTTAGTTAAACTTTTTCAAACAAGATACAGAGTATGACTTCGCTTGTCGCTTATTTAGTACTCGTTCTACGTCTGCATTGTTTGACTAATAATTCAATTGCAATGATTTATTGAATGAACTATTAGTACAAAATTAAACAAACGAATGAACAGATTATATACTAATAGAGAGTTCGGTTCAAATGAATGCAAAAATCAAATCGTTTTTTGTGGTTTGTTCTCAACTTTAATTCAGAACTTTTCCGCTGAATTCAAAATTACAAGATTTTATTAAACTTTAATTTCAATAATTTTTTAGCACTGCCCAAGATACAACACTTAAAGGTCAGTCTTGTAGTATCTCAGACCATGTTTAGTAAGGTTGGCCTAACCCCCTATCTCATTTTTAACGTCTAAGAGTTGCAGACAAGATTAATAATTATTTCTTTTGATGTTTGCGTTTAATCATTGCCAGTCCTTCAAGTTCAGCACCAGTAGATTATGTGCAAATTTGATGGACATGGCTCAAAACGTTTTAATGGGCGTGTCAGAAATTAATGTGCGTGGTCAAGTGGCTATTTTGTCGTTTTCTTGGGAGTGACTGAATGGCCTCACGGGCCTCACGGGCCTCCCTTGGGCCTCCTAGGCCTCCCTTTGCCTCCTACTGTCCATACTGACCCTTTTATGACCCAAACTGATGCCTACTGATCTCCACTGACCTATACTGACACCTAATAACTCTTACTGACCCTAACTGACCTCTACTTTATCCTTTCTATAATGTAAAGTAAGGAAAAGGGAGGCAAAAAATAAGTTAGGACAGTAAAGGTCAGTTAGGGTCAGTAAGAGTCATTAGGTGTCAGTATACGTCAGTGGGGATCAGTAGGCATTAGTTTGGGTCATAAAAGGGTCAGTATGGACAGTAGGAGGCCCGTGAGGCCCAAGGGAGGCCCGTGAGGCCATTCAGTCACTCCCGTATTTTGCGTTAATTAATTCAGAAAATTAGAAAACATTTTTTAAAATAATTATTTTATTCTCAAATCTATAAGTTTACTAAAAACAGATTTTCTCTTATATTTCAAAATTTTTCTGATCTATGAAAACATTTGACAGTCTTTTCGTTGAACTTATCATTACATAAATAATTACAGAAAATAGAAATTAAGCCTTGAATACAAATAAAGCGTTTGAATCATTGTATTGAATGAAAACATTTATGATTTTCTTAGACTTAACTCTGAAATCATTGATTGATTGATCGCTTAATAACTTTTCATTTGTAATCCGAATTGTTTTTAAATCTGATAGTTTTGACAATGAATTGACTGCATTGTTAGTCATCTTCGCATTATTTAAAGACAAATATTGAAGTTTCGGTAGATTTTTGTCAATTGATGTGAAAAATAAGTCCGAAATAAAATACTCATAATCAGTATATAGTGTTAAATGAGTTAATTGTTTGCATTCACTAATTATAAATTCAATTAAATACTAACAATAAGTACTGATATAACAATGTCTGGCATTCACTGCTCTTATAGTGAAAGCGCAAACAAAACACGTTTACAGCAGTCATACGAGTAGTATATGAGTCGAACATCAGTTCATTCGAGTAACAGATGTTATGCTCTTTCAGTTGACATAACTATAGCAGCGCTTAATTGAGAGATGAAGTGATGTTTGCAATGCAAACTTTGCATTGACTCAATTAATACCGATTATAATGACATCTCTTGTCAAACAATTCAATGCAAGCGTTGACTCAAAACAAGACTTCAGTTAAAAGTTTTTTAAGCGTTAAATAATTCAGATTTTTTTTAATAATTATTTTATTCTCAAATTATTATTAAAAACAGAATTTCACTTATATTTCAAAATTTTTCTCATTTATGAAAACATTTGACAGTCTTTTCATTTGACTTATCATTACATAAACACAAGTATTTCTCAATTGATTGTAATTTCTTTTGATTTTAATTGTTTGTAGTTTTGATAGTTTTAAGAATGAATTCAATGCACTGTTAGTTATGTTTGCATTACTTATACATAAATATTGAAGTTTTGGTAGATTTTTGTCGATTGATGTGAGAAAAGAGTCATTTATTAAATAAGGATTATATAAATCGATTGACAAATGAGTTAATTGTTTGCATTCACTGAACACTTCACTCATTAATTGCAAATCATTTTCGACAACAAAACAGAGTTTCAATCGTTTTATTTGTTTGAAGTATTGATTAATCATTTCCATAGTTTCAGTAAACGTCTGACCTTTAGGTAATTTGCATTCAATCGAAAAGCTTTTGATTTTCGGGCAATTAATTGCAATTAATTTCAAATAATCATTGACTGAGTTATCAATATTTAACTCAAACTTAAGTTCAATTAATTCCTTCATTTGCTTCAATCCATTCATCAGAACATACTGTCCATCAGGACTGGTATGTAAGGCCACGACCTTAACATACTTTATAGTATTTCTATACTTATTAGCCATTAATTCAAAGCACTTCGAGTCGTCTTCTCTATATCTGAACTGAATTTTCTTCAATTTATTCAGTGATTGAATCGATTTTCTGTCCATAAGATCAGACAATTTTATGTACTTTGCGTTCAATTGCACTAAATTTGTGCACTTTTTTAGATACTTTTGAAAAACTTTTCTGTTATTCAAAAAATAGCCGAAAATAGTAATTGATTTCAGTTTTGTCGCAAACTTTTTGAAAAAATCTTTTATCGTTTGATCACTCAATGCATTGAATTCACACTTAATTTCATTCAAATGATTGCAATGTTTTGTAATTAAATCAAATATTTTTTTATATTCATTGTCTGTATATTTATTAAAATCAATTGAATTAATATTTTTATACTTTTTTATTATTGACTCAAATGCTGTCAAGTCTTTTGGGTCTTCACTATCACTGTCTGACATTTCTTCTGGTTCTCTGTCTTTACACAACTCATTATCGATTGTTATATCTATTTGTGTCTTAAATATCGATCTCTGGAACTGTTTAGACACGCCTTCGAAGTCAATCTTGTCTTCAAATGTCAGATAACTTATCAATACTTCACACAAATCATCGCCGAAGCGATCGAAAGAGTCTTTACTATACTTTTTAGACATTATTTTTATTAATTATAAAACAATTTAAAATTTTTTATTGGGTTTAAGAAAAATTACTTTTATTTTCACTTCAATGCAGACATAGGATTGACTGAAGGTTTGGGCGCTCTCTGTTGGTCTCACAGTGAGACTCTCACTGTCTGTTTATGAGTGCAATCGACACAACATTCTTGCCATTGGTTTCAAAGTTTTGTTTATATTATTCTAAAAAAGTTTGTAATTTATAACTCAGAACAGAATTGAATTTCACAAAAATGAACATTAGATCAAATAATCCCAGATTTTCTACAATAGACTGATTCGAGTGCACAGAAACACAGACCTGAATGCCATTGATTTCAGAGTTTTGTTTAACATTACATAACTCTGTTCTGAGCTATAAATTACAAAATATTTTAGAATAATATAAACAAAACTTTGAAACCAATGGCAAGAATGTTGTGTCGATTGAAAACTGAAATATTTTTCGCACGAATTGAATTACAAAATGTTTGCTTTAATTATAAAACATTGCAATCATTTGAAACAATTTTTTTTAAGTGAAGAAAAGCTTTGTTTTAAAGCTGAATATCAAGTGCATGGGTCAGAGCCTCTTCCCATAAAGGCTTCAAAACTCAGAGGGATTTTGTCCCCGTTGCACACCCCTACTAATTACAAACTATGGTCAATAGATTTTTCTCCGCAGACATCCATACTGCATTGCTTTGTTTGTCTTCTTGGTGACGCTCTGGCGGCTAACGTAAAACTCGTCTGCATTGGTTGTAGAGTCAATGCATGTACTCTACAACCCATGCAG
>JAQIWA010003621.1:0-10054 GCA_034693305.1 Eueremaeus valkanovi | reverse complement strand
TCTATCGAAAGCCACTGTGAGCCTTTTGATTTGATCGATAGCCCAATGATGCCCACAACTACTGTATGGTCCTTTGATCTGATTTTTCATAGAATAAACACCTAGATCATTCTATGTGTAAGCAAAGCTCTGTGCAGCTATTTGAGTAATCGAACAACCGATTTACAAGCTATTTAGAGGTGACCTTGATGGAGCTGTCGCCTTTTACTGAAACAAACTGTTGATAAAAATAAATTTTTTCATAGCTTTTAAAATAAATATTCAATATTTGAAATTAAAAAAAAACTTTTAATTATAAGGCGTTAATTAAATATTTAATTATATAAGAATTATTGAAATAAATTTAATCTAGGTTATATTTTTAAATAAATATTTCACTTTAAGATCGGTTCTTTTTGCCTGGGTTATATCTTTTAACTTGGCGACCAATACATGTTGAGTTACATGTGCCTACGATTGCTAAAACAGCCTGGCCAGCTGGATATGAATCTACCTCGGTAACACCAGTATCAGAGGTACATGACCCATGCCTTACTTTTGCAACAGTATCTAAAAACAGTAAATCACCCTGGCATTTTCCATCTCCAATAAATAAAGTAGTCACCGCATTTTCGTCGCCTATAATTTTATTGAATATAAAAGTGAACTAGCTCATGTATAGGCTCTTGGACTTCAGGTTCCATTGCCAGCAGTGGAAGCAAATAGAATTGGAAAATTGATTTGATTTTTACCGTCTGTGTCAACAACGAGTCCGTCTCCTTCTGCAGAAAAATCAAAACTTTTTTTATTTACGCGGAGTCCAAAAAAATGATCCTTGGCACTCGAATGTCTCCTTTCGAATAAGTTACAGGCATTGCTTCGGTTAGTTTTATAATTTCGAATAATTGCATCGAAGAATGAGTCACCAGTGCAAGTGTATCCAGTTTCATTTGTCACAACTTCTTCCTCAACCTTCTGTTTGTCTGGAATATAAGTTGAATTCGAATCTTGGTACATTTTAAAATATATCAATTATGATTTATTTCATAATGTAGATGAGAAAGAATTAACAGACCTGTTTCATTAATGCTGCTTGAAGAAAGTTTAGGCATAATTGATAGAATTATCCAGATGAATATAACGAACATGGTAATTTAGAAGTTTGCCCAAATCAGAGAATGTATTAAAAGCAGTTAAACTTTTTGTTAACAAACCAGGCCATTTTAAAAAAAATTTTAAAATGTGTAGGGTGTACTTATTCAAAGAACAGATTTATTGGTGACCTTAATGGAGCTGTCACATAAAACCGATTAAAACAACATTGGGATACTAATTGACAATTATGGTAACATTTTTCGTTAGATGTCTATACTGTATGCAAACTAGCAACTGAGTGCCTGCATCGGTGCCTGCATGGTACGTTATTTTTTTTGAGAAACACTATACCAGCGTTACCTGTGTCCAGTTGCTGGAAACGCCAGCTGTTTCAATATATTATATTCCCATGATGAGACAAATAAATCTTTTCATAACTTTGAAAATAATAAAATATTTATTGAAAAACACTCATTGAAATAAATTTAAGCTAGGATATATAGGAGGTATTTAAATAAATTTTATTTTAATTAAGTTTTTTTGCCTGGATAGTATGGAAGGTAAAAGTGAGAACCTAGAATTGTTTAACCCCTATGATAGATTGACCCTAAGATGGAATGACCCTAATGATGTAATGACTTTTTTTTATTGGACTGACCTTTATTTTGGACTGATCCTTATGGTAGACTAAACACTATAATGGACTGACCCTTATGAAGGAATGACTCTAATGATGGAATTGATCTCTATCGCTTTTATCTCATGTAAATTGGAAGAACAAATAAATCTTTACTTGACTTTTCAAATGAAAATCATCAAATAATTTCAATGTATTGGCAATTTTACAAATTTTTGATGAATATAAAATCATAAGGAAGTACACATTAAGACATAAATAGCTGGCGAAGTTCAATGTGTATGGCAGTAAACAAAACTAAACCACCTTCTTTGTTTTAATATTCAGATATTCTTTATGGTTTTGACCTTGAGACATTATAGTTTTAAAAATACATTTTATAACTAAAAATTTATTTGATAAGTCAGAATTCCCAGCTTAATATTTTTTTATAATTTCAACCTGGTATATTTAAGCCTTGCAATTAATAACTTCAGCAGCTATTAATATCTCACTGTTTTTTTTCGAATTTTTAACTAATATTTAAATTTAACCTAGCTCCTTTTTGCCTGGATTAAATGTTTTTATTTGGCGACCAATACATGTTGAGTTACATTTGCCTACGATTGCTAAAACAGCCTGGCCAGCTGGACATGAATCTACCTCGGTAACACCCGTATCACCGGTACATGACCCACGTCTAACTAAAGTGACAGTATTCAAGAAGAGTAAATCACCTTTACACGTTCCATTGTTAATAATAAATCCACCCGTCACACTTTCGTCCCCTAAAATTATTTGAACAAGATTAAATTTTAAACATGCTTATTCGTTGATTTTAGCCATGCAATTTGCATTTTACCGTCTGTGTCGACAAATAGTACAATTCCAGTAGCAGTGAAATCAATACTCTTTTTGTCCACAAGTAGTCCTTTGTAATGATCCCCTCCTTTGTCCTTACTGTCCTTGATCAGCTTTTTGAATGTGTTACAGGGCTCAACTGCGTCAACTACATCAGTTTGGGCAATGCCTCTGAAAAATGAGTCTCCAGTGCAAGTGAAACCAGAATCAATTGTTACAGCTTCAATCTCAGCCTTTAGTTTTTCTTGATCTTGAGTTGAAGTTGAATCTGGATATATTTAACAATTTATCAATTATTCTATATTTGGTAATATGGTTTGAAATTCATTACGAACCAGTTTCATTAATTTTGCTAAAAGATATTGCAGGCACTAATAAAAAAATTATCAAGATAAACATTGTAATTTAAAAGTTATCTTGTACAAATCGGAATGTACATGAAATTTTAACTGTATTAAAAAGCTGATACCTTTTTCTTCTCTATTCTTATTCTATATTTTTTGAATAAGTTTTATATAAAAAATTTTTAGCAAAAATTATTAAATTCGAAAAATGATCTAGATTTTTCTAACCAGGACATTAAAAAATTGTAATTTTTAATTCCACCTGTCTGAAAAATATGCCAGCCCATATTAAAAAGGTCTAGATTTGAAACCAGTCCAAATCTGGAGTTTGTACATATGTTGCAAATGATCCATATCAGAGTTCAATATACGCAAAAAGACTCACCCTGTTTGCAACCTCCAGATTCCTCAAAATTTGATTGTTACAAAAAATTCGTTTTTAAAAAGTAAACTGTTCCTTCACTATTCTAGCAGCATCTAAAATCAATTGACGTTAGTGGTGATACAATGATGCTGTTCAACCTTGATTATTACTATGCAGCAAAAGCACAGGCTACTTAGCCAGCTCTCCATGTGCTGGGCAGTATGATCAGGCGTCTTTGTTTCACAAGGACAGCGCTGGTTTCGAGGTATTTGTCCCGTGTCCGTGACTATTATCAAAGTCAACAATAATAAAGGCCATTTTAATGCTGTTATCGTCTATTCTCTGACATAAACTTATGAAACAAATATATCTTTTCATAAATTTTCAAATAAATATTTGAAATTAAAAAAATTTTTTATTTATTATGCGTTTATAATATATTATATTATAAAACAATTTTTGAAATGAATTTAATCTTGGACATATTCCATATTATATTAAATTAAGTGTTAAGTCCGGCTTTTTTTGCCTGGGTTATATCTTTTTATTTGGCGACCAATACATGTTGTGTTACATTGGCCTACAATTTGCAAAACAGCCTGGCCAGTTGGATACGTATCTAACTCGGTAACACCAGTATCACCGGTACATGACCCACGTCTTACTATACTGACTGTATTCAAGAAGAGTAAATCACCTTTACACTTTCCATTATTAATAAAAAGTCCGCCCGTCAAATTTCCTAAAATTATTTGAACATGAATAAAATTTAAACAAGGTCATATACGTTTATTTGAGCCATGCAATTTGCTTTTTACCGTCTGTGTCGACAAATAGTACAATTCCAGTAGCAGTGAAATCAATACTTTTTTTGTCCACAAGTAGTCCTTTGTAATGATCACTTCCTTTGTCCTGACTGTCCTTGATCAGCTTTTTGAATGTGTTACAGGGTTCGACTGCGTCAACTACATCAGTTTGGGAAATGCCTCTGAAAAAAGAGGCATTAGTGCAAGTGAAGCCAGTATCAATTGTTACAGCTTCAATCTTAGCCTTTAGATTTTCTGGTTGTCGATTTGAAGTTGAATCTTGGTATATTTAGCAATTTATCAATCATAATATATTTGATAATATGACTTAAAGTTAAATGCGAACCTGGTCCATTCAAGTCATTTGCAACAATTGTGTTCAATAGTACAATAATTATCCAGATGAACATTGTTAACTGAATTATACCAAGCTCGAATCAGAATGAATATGATTTTTTTTTGTATAAAAGGCTGAAACTTTTTTGTATTCTATTCTTATTCTATATTTTTTGAATTAATTTATACTCAGTATAGTATATCAAATATTTTAAGGAAATATTATTTTATTGGCGAAAATGATCTAGATTTTTCTAGCCAGGATATAAAAATTGGAATGTTCATTTCCAAATATCAGAAAAACATGCGAGCCCATATAAAATGCTCTAAATTTTTTTTGAAACCAGAACAAATCTAGAGTTTGTACATATGTTGCAAATGATCCATATCAGGGTTCAATATTCGCAAAAAGATTTACCCAGTTTGCAACCTTCCCGATTCCTCAAAATTTGATTGTTACAAAAAATTCGTTTTAAAAAGTAAACTGCTTCTATTTACTGCTTCTAGCTGTAATTAAAATCAATCGTCGTTAGTGGTGATACAATAATGCTGTTCAACCTTGATTATTACTATGCAGAAAAAGCACAGGCTAGTAAGTAAGCCCACCATGTACTGGGCAGGATGACCAGGCTTCCTGTTTTCGAGGTATTTGCCCTGTGTCAGTGACTATTATCAAGGTCATCAATAATAAAGGTCATCTTAATGCTGTTATCGCCTATTCTCTGACATAAACTTATGAAACAAATATATCTTTTCATAAATTTTCAAATAAATATTTGAAATTAAAAAAATTTTTTATTTATTATGCGTTTATAATATATTATATTATAAAACAATTTTTGAAATGAATTTAATCTTGGACATATTCCATATTATATTAAATTAAGTGTTAAGTCCGGCTTTTTTTGCCTGGGTTATATCTTTTTATTTGGCGACCAATACATGTTGTGTTACATTGGCCTACAATTTGCAAAACAGCCTGGCCAGTTGGATACGTATCTAACTCGGTAACACCAGTATCACCGGTACATGACCCACGTCTTACTATACTGACTGTATTCAAGAAGAGTAAATCACCTTTACACTTTCCATTATTAATAAAAAGTCCGCCCGTCAAATTTCCTAAAATTATTTGAACATGAATAAAATTTAAACAAGGTCATATACGTTTATTTGAGCCATGCAATTTGCTTTTTACCGTCTGTGTCGACAAATAGTACAATTCCAGTAGCAGTGAAATCAATACTTTTTTTGTCCACAAGTAGTCCTTTATAATGATTTTTTCCTTTATCCGAACTGTTCTTGATGATCTTTTTGAATATGTTACAGGCATCAGCTAGGTCAGCTGAATCAGTTTGGGCAATGCCTCTGAAAAATGAGTCTCCGGGTCAACTGATACAGCTTCAATCTCAACCTTTAGATTTTCTGGATCTTGAGTTGAAATTGAATCTGGAACAATTTATCATTCATAATATATTCGATTATATGGCTTGAAGTTAAATGCGAACCTGTTCCATCCAAGTCATTTGCCGCAATTGTGTGCAATAGTAAAATAATTATCCAGGTGAACATTGTTAACTGATTTATACCAAGCTTGAATCAGAATAATTTCAAATTGAAATTTATACTTAATTTGAAAGCAAATAGCTTTTTGAAAATTATTTTATTCTATTATGTTCTGCAAAATATGTAAAACAAAAATGAACTGGCTTTTTGTAATTTATTATTATTCTAACATTTACTTTAAAATATGAACTACAAAATGATCTAGATGTTTGAAAACAAACCATTCAAAAAATAATGTTTTAATACAAGAGTTGATTATAAAAAATTTCATAAATGAACTTAATCTAGGATATATTCGAAATAGGTTTTTGTCGCCTAATTTGTCAAATATAACGTTTAATTGAGCATGAATAGCAAAGCTTAAACTAGGTGATCTCAGGTTTTATTTTAATATATGGTAATATTGAAATAATAGCAGTTAATACTAGTCTGGTACATACAACTGCATGTATTGCCTATTTTGAAACCAGACTGTTTTAGTGATCATAAATAAATTTAATTAAACATATGCTATTCTCAACAATATTCTATATAAGCCAGACAAACGAATTTGAGCTTGTTATATTAATATTGAAACTAGTTCAGACTCAATTTAGTACTTATCTATATTTCAAATTTATATTTATTTTGATTAGTGCAAGCTTACTTTTGAATTAATATGATAGTCTTGATTATTCTTATACTAGTGCCCACAATTTTTTCAATCGACATCAATGAAACTGGTTTATATTTAATTTTAATCTATCAATATAAAATAATTTTGTAATTTTTACCCATTTAGATTCAACTGTAAATCTAAACAAGAATGTGGAAACACAAAAACTTGAATCTGGATATGTTTGTTTACAAGGTATATTTCACAATGATAACAAATTCGTATTCTATTTAAACTTATTTTTGGTAGAACATATTATTTACTTAGCTTCTAATCTCTATGTTCATGCTATTTTATCATTTGATCAAGCTTTAAATTTCAAAATTTTACAAAACAAGATAGTTTAAATTAATTGTTCCTAGGCTATCCATTTTCATCATAATAAATTGGTTACAAAGTGAAGAATTTAGTTTAAACTGGTTATAATTATTTGAATGATTAATTTTTTCTCATAATATTTTACGACATCTTTTCAAATCTATAAAAAATAAATTAATTCTTAAATAATTTTCAAAATATTTATCAAATTTTTGCAAACGGTTGCCAATATATAGCACTCAATGAATTCTATTAATTAAATAGTTTCTTGTTTATAGTATAGCCTCAATACATTCACATGAACTCTATCATTTATATATTTTATATCTCCAGGCACAAATATTGATTACTTCAATATTTGTACAGAAATTATATATAATTCAAGCTTGCTGAAATAATCAAATGGTATAAAATATTTTGACATAATATTTTTCAAATAATTGAATTTTAAGATCAAAAGATTTTGCTAGGACAAATTTGTACCAAGATTTTTGACCAAATTAATTTGAGAAGTATTTTTGATTGAAATAAGTTTCAAATGATTCCGGTGTTTATTTTGTGAAATATACCTTGTTAGACTCGTTTTTCAATGCCATCACACGTAAATTTGAGCACGAGTATTCTGCTTTCTGTAACGAATTCAAAAAAGAGCTTCTGACTGGCGCTGATCATTATTTTGGCCTACGAAATAACAAATCTACCATTGAATTTTCCGCTAAAGGACCTGGACTATCTAACAATAAAAATGGTAACTTTTTTTATTAAGCTCTTCATGTTTCTATGGATCAGCTTGTTACTTTTATAAATAAGTTAAATAAACAGGGGCAGAACAAAGAACATGTAGTAGGAGATTCTTAAACTGTTTGTAAACTATATTTATTTTCTATAAAATATAGCATGTATGTATGAGCATGCTCAAGTTAAAGTTAATATAATACAGTATAATGCTACGTTTTATTTATTAGAGATCAAAAATGTAAAGGTGATTTACTGTTTTGCAAAACTTTTGCTTAAGTATTACTGTATGTGGATCATATGAAGGTTTTACCAAATTTACAATGATGCTTTTTAGGGGTTGACCTTGAATCAGATTAAGGTTAGGATATAGTAATTTACCACACTTTAATATTAATTCCTTTTAAATCAGTAATATACTTAAAAAGTTAAAAGGAATTAATATTAAACACTTTTGCTCCAGCTATTTTCTCTATTTCTCTTTCTCTTCTTCGGCAATGAAAGAAGAGAATTTCTTCTTATTTAAAAATTTGAATATAGATCAATTCAGCCAATCAGAGCTATAAAAAGCAACCGCGCGCGGCAAAATAGACCCCGGACTTTATGATTCCCCTTTAGTTTAGCTCATGCTATTTTTAAATATTAAAAGAATTTTTATTTAAAATTATATAATTATTCCAGTTTTTTATAGATGGCGCCACTAAATAAGTCATAACTTACGGTAAATTTGCCGAAACTTACCGTAAATTAACAACTTTTACATGGTTAATGAGAAGCAAAAAATTAGTTTCAGACAAACAATGCTTTGAATAATAGACGAGTTTACTGTTAGACCTGGTTTGAACTTTTATAAAAAATATTAGAAATAATTTATTTAATAGTATTTTAAATACATCGACAAACGCTTCAATCGCAGCTAGTTAATATCTAATAATAATCAGGGTCTAAATGCCAATATTGTAATAATTGAAAACAATTTTAGACAACCAAGTTCGTTCAACTCTTTTTTATTTTTGCTAGTTTGAACATATGTATTTTAAGCTTGTTTAAAATTTGATTTATATAACATTTTAGGCGAAGAAAATGCAACTGGTGGTTTATTTATTGAAGATGGCAAATGCAAAGGGGATTTATTGTTTTTCAATACAATCCTTGAAGTAGTACATGGGTCGTGTACATCCGATTCAGGTGTTACCGAAGTGGACTCTTATCCAGAGGGACAGGATTTATTGCAAATCGTAGGCAAATGTGAATCAACGTGCGTTGGCCGCACTAGAATCCAATATAATCCGGGCAAACACAACAGACCTGTGTAGTGAAATATTTATTAATAAATTTCTAATCTATTGTCAAAAACGTGTATTTATTTTGAAAATCAATTTGTCTTATAATATGACATTTAATATAATAAATACTATATAAATGAGCGAGCACACAATTATCAATGTAAAGTATTAAGGAGGTGACCATTTTTAACTTTCATGTCATTAATAAAGAATGAAGTATATAGTTTCTTCTCCTGTCTCCTCTCACCATCCCCCCGCACACTTAACAGTTGAGACTCCCGCACCATTAACAGAAATGCCAGGGTGATTTACTACTCATTGACAGAGGTCTCCAGAATGATTCAGGGGTACTTAGAATGAGTTTCAAGATATATATGAATTTCCATCACATCATAAGTTCAATTCACTTAAGATATACTCTTTTGTGATTGTTTGTCAACACTTAATAATAGGGATGTGCAAGGTCGGCCGAGTCAGGTGCCGAGTCAGTAAATGGCCGATTTCGACCGAATTTCGACCAATTTGGCTTAATTTAGTATAATTGAGCATTAATTCACTTAAATTAAGCTTAAAATCGGCCATTTTTACCCAAAATGCCGCCTTCTGTGCCATTTTTGGCATAGGTCGCGAGCAAAAAGTCGAGGGGGAGGTCCAGGAGAGCCTCAAAACTCAGGGGGGCATTTGGCCTATACCCTTCTTGCACATCCCTACTTAATAACAATTTTTCTCATGTGATCAATACTCAACTCGTAAGTTCTATCACAGTATATATGCACTATATAGGGTCTGCCCAAAAGGAACGTTGACACGATTGGCTGAAAAACCATATTCTGGAGATGACTAGTCTTGATAATATTAGTAATGGGTCATGCACCACTGGTGTTATCCAAGTGAATTCTTTTCCAGCCGTCCTAGCTGTTTTAATAATCGTTGGCAAATGTCAATCATAAAGTATAGGTCAAATATCACCCTGGCAAGAGGAACATAAATTAGCAGATAAGTGAGATAAGGAAATCTCAAAGGACCATACAGTAGTTGTGGGCATCATTGGGCTATCGATCAAATCAAAAGGCTCACAGTGGCTTTCGATAGA
>JAQIWA010003620.1:0-10056 GCA_034693305.1 Eueremaeus valkanovi | reverse complement strand
AATAATAAAAAGTTGACATAAATTATATGTATATTCGCTTAATCTCTATTCAGAGTCTATTCCTATATCTTGTGCTTAAATAGCATTGCATTCACTTCCGCAGTCATTCTTGTAGTCAGTCTTCTCTCTCACACAAACACTTAACTACTTAACAGTTTTGATGTCAATACAAGAGTCTATCAAACGATCCATACATTCATTGCTATCATCTGTTTGTCATTCAATCTGCACTTCAGTCCTAATTCAGTCCATATTCTGGTTTACATTTTCCGGAATATATTTTTTCCTTTGACTCCAATACTCACTGATAGCTCGAAAATATTTTTTTTAGGCATAACTATCAGCCATAAAGTGGATGATCAGTGAGAAAACCGATCGTATCGTTAGCTTTTATGGGAATATTTTTGATTTGACTCCGAATATAATTTGACCGACACTTAAATCAATTAAAAAAAATCTTCACATGTCTTGTGTGACCGGATATTAAAGTCAATATTGCATTGAATGCACACAAAAAAAATTATTTTCAAATCTTAATTAAATCAATAAATAGTAACATAAATAGCATTTAATCATTAATAAAACTTATCTTGCTCATCTATTTAAGCTAGTTAAGTGTTACTAAAATTTGTGTAACTAATGTGTGTCACATAAATGGGTATACAATGCCATAAACTGGCGGTGGCTTTAATCGCGCGATTATTTTATAATAACTTTTATAATAATTATATTTTTTGAATAAATTTTTAATTAAATTAAATTTTTTCCTATTTTTAGGTAAGCTTTACATCCATTTCATTGGCTATAATAGAGTTATATTGAATTATAAACCGAATACTATTTACGCTAATCTACTCAATAGTAAGAATATATTTAATCTATTTTTAATATAAAGTCAAAAAAAATTCAACAAAAAAATGCGTAAAAAATAATAATAAAACAAAAGCTTTTAAATTCAGAATTAATTTTAAAGACTATTAACCCTTATATACGATATTTCATAATAATCTACGACAAACTGATTTTTATTTAACCCTTTTATTACATAAACAAAATGATTGATTACAACAACAAAACAGAGGAAAAAAATATACAAATCTATTGATAAGTAATACTTAAAACAAAAGCTAAAAACAAAATATAAAAATAAATGCAGGGAAGCACAAATTAGATACAAACAAACAAAAAAGAAGCAAGCACACAATTGAAACCAGACCAAAATCCAATTCACATCTCTGTATAATTTTTAACAATCAATTGAAAACCTTTTTCTATTCATATAAACTGTATTTTTAATATAATATTCTTTAGTCTATAATAATCTAAATATAATTCTTTATAAACTGTTTTTTTCTATTATAGACATTGTTTTTACAGTCAATTATACTTATTATGCAATCACTCAATATTTTCGCCTTTTATTTCATATTAAATATAGTTTACGTTTAAAAGTGTTTTTGCGATTAGATCTGAAAATAATAGCAATCATTACTGTTATTACTGCTTATAATCCAGACTTAAATATTAGGTATAAATGCTTTGTATTCAAGAATATTCTTCTCATTATTATTATTAATGCATAAACAATAAGCCTATGCTTTGAAATGCAGTCAAAAATTATTTATAAATTGACTCAAAATTCATAAATAGATTCAATGCATAAAAAAAGTATAGAATTTAATATACATGTGATTACACAGAATATTCTTATTTAATATTTGTTTACATTAAAAAAAATTCATATATACTGTAATTGAATTATTTATTAAATTTTTGTTTGACTTATCTATATATAATTTAAAACTCTAATAGAATAAACTTGTTCAATTGTACAGACATATAAAATTACAGTTTATTTCAACTTTACATTAGCTATAATACAATGTTATATTCGAATAAACATGTAAGCAAGCAAAGTTAAAAAAACTGTAATTTTATATGTCTGTGTAATTGAGCAAGTTTATCTTATTAGAGTTTTAAATTGACTTGGGCCATTATGCCAAACGAAGGTCAATTTTTTTTAATTTAAGACTAATCCGACTTTTGACCCAAGTATTCAAAAAATAATATATTTTCTTACTTTCTGTTTCATTGCAACAAAAGGTAAAGTTTTGCACAAAAAAAGAAAACATTAAACAAAAAGTTCACAAAAAAATACATAAGAAAATAGGTTTTAATTTACGTAAAACCCATTCAAATGCTAACATCAGTTAAAGTTTTTTTGCCAATCAATTAAAAAATAAAAACTTATTATTTAATGCCTTGTTTTGAATGTAGTTTAGCTCTAATTCTCATTTGTTTTCTCCATATTTTGATTAATCATTTCGAGAGTAAAATTCAGTCAAAAAAATATATAATTAAATGAAAAAATAAAGTAAAACAAAAATATCATCACATGATTAGTGAAGATTTATACCTATGTTATGTAAAACCAGACCATCCGTGTGCTAATGGCTCAGCTTTTTAGGTAATAATACAGAATTAAGACTAATATACTTAACAACAGAAACAAAAAGTTTCAAAACTTTTCTTTAAAAATATTATTCTTTTAAATCAATTATAATAATTGAGAAAAAAATAATTTTTAAACCCTTTTAAGGGGCGGTAAAGGACTCTAAGGTGTAATTCAGTGCATAACTGATTAGTAGAATAAAAAATAAATAATTTCTTTCATAAAAGTTATTGTTTTAAGAAAATTAATAAAAAATAATATCAATAAAGAAAAAAAAAGTTATATAACTCTAAGACCAAGACTACAGTCTATTCGTGACAACAATTTATTTTTCAATATTTCAGTGAACTGTAAGATAAGAATCGATTCATTCAAATACAAATTAAGATTGAAAAACGAAAATCAATTCATAAGTGAAGTCAATCTTAAATAAAAAAGTTTATCCATTCGTCTGATCTGTTAATTAGCATAATATTTAAGATTACATACAATTCTGTTCTGGATATAAATTGCTCTGAATTTTGTAACTAAATTACACTATCGTTGGATCTGTTAGTGAACTCTAATATAATGAATATTTAATTTTTTTTAATTATTTTTTCTCTATATTTGAAGCGAAAAAAAAGTATTGAAATGAAAATTATATTCAGAACTCATTACAGAATTTTCGTATACTTTTCGTGATATTTAAGAAATACTGTTTGACTGTATGTTTGATTGATTATAATTATGAATATTTAAAAAAATATTTTTTTTTGTTTTTCTATACTTTTTAAGGAAATATTTTACGTATTGATCGGATTCATAAATCAGGTCAACAAAGCATATAAACAGAAAAAAAAAGTTTTTGTTTTGTTTGTTATTCAAACGAATGATAAATTTAGTTAAAAATTATGCAATTTTTGGATTATTTTTATGAAATATAAAAGTTTTTAAAAACTTATATTCAAATGACATAAATAAATATACGGCTTATCAGACAAACAAATCATATGAACAGCAAAAAACAAAATGTATTCATAAAAACATATATAATATTAAAATTAATGATTAATTGCATTAATAGTTATACTTATTATTACTATTGTATAGAAATATATCGGAAAACGGATTGAAATGCTTCACAGAATACAGAGTTAACTATAATTATAATGAATGCTATCTATACTCAAAAATTGTTTCATTCAATTTTGATAAAACAAAAACGAACTGTATTACTACTGAACCGCAAATATATCATTAGAGACCTTCACAATACAGGCTGTCATTATTGTCATTGAATTTTATGCATAAAATCTATTCTTAAACTAATGCTAAGAATTAGTTGAATAACAGAATAAATATTAATTATAATAAAAATGTTAATAAAAAAAATTGATTTCAAAGTATATTAGTATGAAATCTGATCTAAAAAAGTCAATATTTGATTCATTCAAATGAAGATTAAGTTCAATCAAAATATGTTTTTTCCATTTCCTTAAACATAATACTCATATAGTTATGCAATACATACCATAAGAATTCAAATTTAAAAATTGATTTTCTTATAAATATTTGAATAATCAGTTTTGTTATGCTTTTGGTTGTAATGAATGATAAATGAATTGATTGTATGAATGATATGAATACAGAAAACATATTACAAAATCATCGCTGAATAATGAGATTTTCATGTGATATATGCGATAACTCGGTCAGTGGTTACAGGCTTTTTCATTAGGAAAAAAAACTTAGCATGGCACTATTAATTATGTTGATTACAATTCTTAGAAATTCATTTATCAATTCATTACAGAATTTTAATTTCAATGCAAAGAATAAAAAGGAAAATAAAAATTTGAATGAATTTTGAAGCAAAAAAAAATATTCGAATAAACATAATATAAATGTTAACTAATATTAAGTAATCGCAACCCAACTGTGATTACCTTATCTTATCTTTAATTCATTTATACATTTTATTCATTACAATGATATTAATTATGAAATTATTATAATTTTTTTGTGCTTTACTTATGAGTAGAATATTCTTTGCAACAAAAGCTTAATTTTCATCAAAAATCTTGACTCTTATTAGAAATATTTCATAATTTTCTCAATAAGTTATGCAACAAATGAAAGCATTTTTATAATAATATTTTCACAAAAACTTATGAAAAATAAACCAAATTTTTCTTAAGTATTCATTGACACAGAAATCGATTTTTATTTCACATTTTCATACACTTGATATCGAAAGCTATTTGTTATATAAGTATTCAATAATAATAATCGTTATTAACATTCGTATAATTATTATATAATAAAAAACTTTTTATTTTCATTATAATTATGTGATTGAAGAGTAAATAAATATATATTTCATAAGACTTTTCATTTCAATAGTGAGAAAAAAAAATATATTCAGAAACAAATTCTTTGCCAAAACTTAGTCTAATGGTTGGGTCGTTGACTGTTAGACCTACTTATGCCCTAATAAATAGCAAAAGGGTTTTAAAAATAATTTTCAATACATTTAAAGCATTTATATGTTTAAAGAAATGGTATTTCACTTGAATTCTGTGTTTATTTAAGAAAAAAGAAATAAAATAACAGAAAAAATAAAATAAAATCAAAAAACAAAAGTATTGTCACATTTTCAGGTCAGGACTGGTATTGAAAATCATTTCTCATGTTATGTAATATATGTTTAATAACTGCGAGAAATATATATTTGACTTAAACTTATTGTCTGTTTGTTTAACAAAAAAATTTATTATTCAATACTGAAGTGTATTTTTCAATATATTTCATGTGTTTTATTGGATTCAAAGCCTATTTTTAAATATATTTTTTCCGTTTATTTTCTATAATTGTTGTCAATATTGAAGACATAAATAACTAAAAAATTAACTAAAAAAAAGTTTACATTTGTTTAGAGTTTTAGAGTTTCCTCAATAAAAATCATCTTTAAATAGGATTAACAGAGTTTACGAATAAATTTGTTTGTATTTGATTAGTGTCTGGATATGAAAGAAAATTAGTGTCCGGATAGTTGTGCCGACACTTTACTCTATACAAACATAATTCAGTCAACAATTTTGTGATTTAATCAATACTTATGTGTTTTGTGCTTAAAAATAGACATAATTTATATATAATTATCATTTGTGTTAAAACTATTAATAATTCAGTTGCGCTGATATTCATCCGGATATATAGTGAATACGAAAATTGAATTTATTTTTCAACCAAATCATCGACTTTTTCCAGAAAAAAAATCATTTTTCATATTCAGATCAGTTCTAAAAATATAAATAATAGAAAAAAAAGTTATAAAACATTGGATTTATTGATAAGAATTGTTAATTATTATACTTAATATTCAATGTCCGTTCGCATACAAGTACTTTATCCAGGGTATATATGAGAAATTTTTAATTGCAGCCATCACACTTTTTACTCCTGGTAAGTATTAAAAGAATTTTTTTCATACAATATATTCAGAGACAAATATATTCAAACAATTCTTTACCTTAAAAAAGAGCGCCTCAATAGCTCCCAGGTTCGAGTCCCTGACCGGGCCGGCCAAGATTTATTGTTAGCGATGGATCCGTCGCCCAGTCCTGTAGTCTCAGACCCGTGCCTCTACCGACACCGCTTACCACAGGGTAAAGCATACCTGTACTTACAGAGGCAGAGCCCGTTTTTCGCCACTAATTCATTGATTCTCTTAAAGTATAGATTAAGTGATTATTGCAAAAAAAAATAAAACAAAACTCTGTCGGACACCGAGAGGCGGGGGAGAGCAGCTTAAGATAGGTCAGATTAAATTAACAATCTGCCTTAGAATTGGGGCGTTGCCCCGCCTCCCGGCTCAGAAGCCATGTTATGCTCTCGTGCTCTCCCCCCGAATTAAGCTGGAATAAATTAATGATTATTCCAATAAATATAAAAATAGTTTATATATTAAGAGAATAAATAATTTTTAGTATAAAAAACCCGAATATTATATTCAAATAAAACAAAAAAATTATATTTTTCAGAAAATTATTTATTTTTATAATTTATATAATTTTTTTTGTGAATGCAATACATTTTAAAAGATTCTTTGGTGTAAATAATCAAGGTGAAAAGTGTAAACAAATTGTTTTTTGAATAAATAGATTGAATATTTTTATAATTAATTACATTTAATTTAATGACCCAGGTGCAAGCATTATTCCGACTGACGGCTTTGTGATTCCAGTTTTACGGGCTGTTTGCAAATGGATGTGGGTATTGGAGTGGATTCAAATTTGAATCAGGCATAACATTTGTCCGAACACTGGCTGAGAGTTGTTTGAATACGGGATGAGAGGATAGAAAGTTTGGCGATAAGGGTTGTGGAGGTAGTGATAATTGTTGTAAAGGTTCGATCTCTAAGGACTGGTGTGATAAGTTCTGTAGGGGTGATGACTGTGGGGGTTGTGGCTGTCGTGATAGTGTCTTTCGCAATAATGGTGCTGACAATGACTGTAGGGATATGTTCTGTAGGGGTGCTGACTGTGGGGGTGCTGATTGTGGGGGTGATAACATAGGGGATAATCTCGTTTGGGATAAGCTCTGAAGTGATGATAAACGGCGTAACACAGGATGTGAGGACAGGAAGTTTGGCGATAATGGCTGTGGGGATAGTGATAGTGGTTGTGAGGATATTGTCGGTTGGGATACTAACTCAAGACAGAAGTTCTGTGGGGTTTCTGGGGGTGGTTGCTGTTGTGATAGTGTCTTTCGGAATAATAGTGCTGGCAATGACTGTCTGAAGAAACGATGTCGAAGTAATGACAGTTGGTGTCGTAGCAGTTGTTCGTGGTGTTGAGTAAGTTCTCGGGTTGTTTGGTCTCCAGAAAATATCAGTTGCCGCCGAAGAATAATATTTTTATTTTTTCTTCTCCTTTTTCTTCTGGGTCTCGTGCTTTTAAGTTGTGAACGTTTATTATTATCTTTTTTGCAACATCGGCAACAAATGCAAATAAATGAACAGAATAAAATGAAAGATATTATAGAGTCTTCACTTAGGGATGCTATCGATCGGCCGAACCAGAAACATTCAATGTTGAAAACGGAAAGAACATAATCTTCTTCACTGATTTTAGCTGTTGCGGTGAATTCAGTAATAGGTTTCGTTGGAAATTCAATATATAAATATTTGAAATCACTGGAGTTCTCTAAAGGCTCATGAACCGGTTTTCGAACAATTGAAATATATTTTTGATGACAGTCCGGGCGATCAGTGCAGTCTAATATGCAGGATTTACTTAATTCCTCTTCCATATCGTAATATAAATCTTTATCGAACTTTAGTTGGCTTTTCTTGTTGTAAACCAAATAATTTCGAGGATAGGTATTAGTTTTATTTATGAATTTATTTATTTTGCATTTTGAAATGCAATCGAAGTGCGATTGATGGCCATCTTTTGTATAATTATAACAATTAGAAGCAAACGGTTCCGCAAGCAAATTGTTTTCAGTTATATCATACGAAACAATTGTGAATTGATATGGCAAATCGATGTACATGTAACCCAATTGATTGGTTACTCGGATCGAATGGTTCCGCGGATGAATGTGGAGTAAGATAAAAGGTAGACTTTTGTTGAAAGAGATTTTAAATAAAAATGCAAAATTATTTCTAATTTTAACGTTGTAGTCCATTTGATATTTCTCATTTTTTTCGCCATCCAACTGGGAGTTGAAGGTATAACCCACGAAAAGATCAGATATTGAAACACGAATCCGCGCTATTTCATCGCAGTCAAAATAAGATCCATTAGTTTCACCTTCCATCTCAATGTTTTTATAAATTTTGCACATATCTCCCAAGACTTCTTTCGGCGGTTTGATGTTGGTGAATTGTTCTTCGATTATCACTTCATTAATTAGATCGTTATCAATCCTAAGCCCATCCGTGTCGTTAATTTGAAACATCCATATTTTATCATCTTTGATCATACGATCCTTTCTAAATAATATAGTGATACCCGGAGAATCGACAATGCTTGGAAGTCCAAGCCCGACTTCTGATGACATTGGACGTTGAGAATAACGAATATAAGTTATAGCTTGTTGTATACCAAATAGCACAGCGCAGACACTGTATACAAAGGCTCTGATCCAGAAACGCCTATCGAACTTAATGTTGTACTTTATTAATACAGTCTTAATTCCAGCCGGTAATTTAGCCATAGTTGTTTTGTCTTCAAAATATGCCGAAACACTGGATGTTACGATTATGAATGCGATCGGTTATGCTGTAAGATAAATAGTTGAGTTTTAATTAATCTATTTATTCGGAAGAGTTTGATATTAATTCTATTTAGAATATTAAGCCAGGCACAAATCGGAACTTTCAGCTCATAAGCCCAAAATTTTAAACAATATTTATGTTAAATAAACTCAACTTTTCGAGAACTTTATCTAAAATTCAATTCAGAAGTTTTCCCCACTAAAACTCATATTTAATGTGTGGCGACCGCGACACTCTTTGGGAAGGCTGCCACCAGTTGCCGACTTGGTTATCAGCAGTGGACTCGGGTTTGGCCGGGAAGCGACTCAGAGGGCGATTTGCGTCACTGCAATATAGCAGAAATCAGTTTCAGTTTATCAAACGTCATTTATTGTCAATCATATCTCATTGCTCTTCGTTCTAATACATTGGTTTCAATGGCGAGTCTAGACTGAGCTGTATATTAGTTATGACTAGCGCTGATTGACTGAACACATCTCTTTTAAACATTAATTATAAATAAGCTTTAACTCAATTGGACTAAATATTAATAATTAAAAATTAGATACTGTATACTAAATATGATCTAACTAACACAAAGAGCTGTAAATATATTTATAAATATATAAATATTTAGTCCAATTGAGTTAAAGCTTATTTATAATTAATGTTTAAAAGAGATGTGTTCAGTCAATCAGCGCTAAACTCAAATGACGGGTCGACACACTCCCCTACATCGAAAAGGCTTGGCATCTGGCAAGACGAAGTCGAGAGCAATTTTTCTCTATTTTGCATTATTTTCCCGACATTTATAGCATTTTAGCTCTATTTTGCATCATTTTCCCGACATTTATAGCATTTTAGCTCTATTTTGCATCATTTTTCCCAAATTTTCCCGACATTTATAGCATTTTAGCTCTATTTTGCATCATTTTTCCAAAATTTTCCCGACATTTATAGCATTTCTGCTCTATTTTGTATCATTTTTTCGACATTTATAGCATTTCTGCTCTATTTTGCATCATTTTCCCGACATTTATAGCATTTCTGCTCTATTTTGTATCATTTTTTCGACATTTATAGCATTTTTGCTCTATTTTGTATCATTTTCCCGACATTTATAGCATTTCTGCTTTATTTTGTATCATTTTTTCGACATTTATAGCATTTCTGCTCTATTTTGTATCATTTTCCCGAAATTTATAGCATTTTTGCTCTATTTTGCATCATTTTCCCGAAATTTATAGCATTTTTGCTCTATTTTGCATCATTTTCCCGACATTTATAGCATTTTTGCTCTATTTTGCATCATTTTCCCGACATTTATAGCATTTTTGCTCTATTTTGCATCATTTTC
>JAQIWA010003619.1:0-10056 GCA_034693305.1 Eueremaeus valkanovi | reverse complement strand
AAATTTTACCAAGCTAATTGATTCAGCAGATAATTATATCAGTTTTCAAGTTGCCTTGGGTGTTAGTCTTTCTAAAAAAATTTCCAGCAATATCGGGGTCTGCCTTCCCAATTCCTCTCCTCGTGAGAGAAACAGTCGCAAAGAAAGTGTGGAACTCCTCTCTTAATGTTAATTATTTAAATAGAGTTCAATTTGGTTTCACTAATAAAGTTTTGTTGAATTGCTGGTGTTGTGCATTAAGAGTACAGAAGCGTCGGCTGGAGAAGACTGTGCCCTAGAATAGGGGACTGGGCTCAGAAGTGGACACGTCTGTGATCATAAAAGCTGGCGAATCATGCACGAGTTCGGGAGCACGCCATAGAGGGCGCCACTAGCGTTCGGGTGCCCGAACCCTTGTTTAATTGCCAAGAAATCATCCACGGAAGACAACACACATCCAGCACAATTGGCGGCCTGCACAGTTAACGCAGAGTCGCCCAGGCAGCTCTTTCAAATATAAAATTTAGAGAATTTGCAGAAATCTAGTTCTTATTCACAATTGATATTTTTACCCTCTACCTGCCCTGACAAGGCTTTGCGTTAAAAATGCTATACAACCTGAATCAGTGATTGTACAGGTACAAACTGGTTGGCAGAGATGACTATATCTACAAAATGTTACTGAACAAATGACTCAATATTTATACTCGGAGTTCCATCAACTATAATCTGTTCTTCCTCGAGTCCGAGTTAAACAAAGGGTGAAAATAATGAATGAGATAAAATAACGAACCCAGAGTGAAGTGAGCAGACTGTCGGGTTTCAAACTCAGGACCTTTGCTTCAGAGGGCAAGCACACTACCCCTGCGCCACACTCCGCGTCAAACACTGTAAAAATAATTTCATGATGAGCGGATGAAAACTGGCCTTCACTAACAGCGGGACGTATTTACCGAATTTGAAGGGCTCAATATTAACAATGGAAAATATGTGGACAAGAAACTTGTCTTTCCTAAAAACGGAAGGCAAAAATAGAGGGAGAACAAGTCCTTATTAGCAATGTGATGTATTCACCGGAACTAATTAAGGTTTTAAATGAATAGATTCTTTATATATGTAGCTAGCTCCCAAACTTAGGATCTCTGCCTATTTTTTTTAAAGATGTCTGCCTTTCACATGTCTATAGGGACAGATTAATATTTCCAATTGCATGTATAGAATGTGTTTCCAATGAAACTTAAGTTGCCAACTGCACATTAATTTAATTTTTTTCTTGATTATTTTCATTCCGCCATAATTTATATTTAAATCAATTGATTTGATAAACATTAATTAACATTATATAAAATAATGATTGACACAGTTTATTTTGTTTACAATGAATACATTGTGATTATCAGAGCCTGAATTCCTCGCCAGCAGAACAATCTAATCAATCTGATGACTGATGCTTAAGGGAAAGGGGACTTTAGCTCTCACTGAAAAAACAGTTCTGTTCTGGCTTCACATGCTTTGAAATTTCAGAACAAAACTTGTTTTCCAGTGAAAGTTTGTCCATTTTTCATTAAGCTCTAGTCATCAGAGTGATAAGATTGTTCTGCGGACGAGGATTTCAGGTTCTGGTGATTATTATTGACTCCTCTCTCATCCATACGATTCAATAGCTCTGATTGGTTTATAAATTGTAAACACTACGAAATTGAGACATACAAATATAAATGTACAATCGAAGATATCTTCCAAAAATAATTTATTACATATATATTTTGAAACATTGGTATAATTATAAAATATCATTTGCACGGATGAAAAGTTGAAAATAATAGTAATTTATGAATGGAATGCCCGCTCTATTTGTGTTGATTGCAATTTCTCGAAAAATTCAGGGTATTTTGGCTTTTTCTGACACTAGTCGTAATTTTCCAAAAGAGACAGGATTTTAGGATTGATATAAATAAAGCGTTGATTAGAGAAAACGTAATCCAAATGATTCCAGTTTCTCCATCCAATTTCCATCTCGATTATCGGGACTGGAATGAATAAAGTTTGAAAATTTTGTATATCACCAGAGTTATCATTTTGGCAAGCAGAAATATTTTATTTTTATAGAATTTTTCCCTAAACCTTGCTCAACCTAACACGAGAAAAAGTTACCTTTAACTTTTGAATGTACCCCAGTGAAAGACCACCTTTTTGAGTTTTCTTATAAAATTGAAGAATAAATCAAACTATACATGGTGATATTGTTATTAGGAGTCAAATATAGAATTTGAAAACTCTCAGTCCTTGCTACACATAATTCACATCGAGACTCATTCACTGGATAATACTAAACCTAATGTTCATTACGAATAAGGATTGACTTTGATTGGAAAGCAAATTTCAAGTATTAATAAAAGTTGGGGATGTGCAAGGTCGGCCGAGTCAAGTGGGGGGGTATTTTCGCCTGAATACCCCCCTGAGTTTTGAAAGTCGTGGGGGAACCTAAACTATGCGGAAAAGAGCCTAATTTTGGGCCTTCGCCAAAATTAGGGGTATACCTCGGCTTTTTCCCAAAAACTCAGGGGGGGGTATTTTGCCAAATCTCAAACTCAGGATTGAATATTTGGTCTATACCCCCTTGCACATCTCTAATAAAAGTGGAGTATATAGTTTTGACGGGTAAACCCCCAACCACTTCCTCGAGAGAAGGAGGAAAGAGAGGGCTTTGGATACAAGTTATTTATTAGCAGGCCGTTCAAAAAAAATGTTCCTATCTTGAATAGCTTTTGAATTAGAAGGAATATTTCAATTCTGTCTCGGCCAAAATGTGTCTGGGTTAATTGCGCATATTTACTTTAAGTTTCGATATAATTGCTTATTCATAAGTATTTTTAAACTCTGAAATACCAAAAAAAAATTTGGTCGAAAAAAATATCGAGATACAAAAACTTTTCTCCTGGTTGAGCTAGGTATAATGTTTCAATCTATGAAAGTCAGCAAAAACTGAATATCTGTATACGACCATTGATTGAAAAATTTTAAATATTGAAATCACCTGTCAATGCATTTCTCAATTTTCTGATGTCCACAGCTTTGATCACATCGTTATTACTCCAGAAAACGGCTATATTTTTAGACCTAATTCTTTCCAACGGATAGTTTGGGGCAAATGGTGTTCCGTATACTCTCATGTTTTGAGCAGGACCATAGTTAAATTGTGAAAAGTTGCCATCAAAGAACTGTGCGATATGCACAAGGAGCCGAAATGCTAAAAAATCTCCTATTTTTGATAAATACGTCGAAGTATTCTGAATATTGATAATAATATTAAATGAAAAGTGAAATTTATAAAAAAAATTTGTACATGCTAAAATTTTTATACTCACAAGATTCATCTGATTCATATCGGGATTAATTAAAATTCCAACAATTGATTCAAATATTCTTTCTAATTTTGGTGAAATATCTGAGATAATTGATATTTGCTGTCGAATCTTGAGAGGTATTCCACATGGTATCGCATATGATCTATAATATTATCAAGATCAGTCGAATTAAGGCAAACAAAATTAATTAAATTGAATTATTTGATGGATGTATTCTTATATATGAAACGGCTCGAACGGGACGGAGACCGAAAGCACACTCCGTTCGGTCAGTCTGGTCGGGACACTGGGGGGTGTTTCCGACGGAATGTGATTAAATCGGACTCGGATTTAATCGTAATCGAACTCCGATGAAAGTATACGGGAGTTTTTCCGGTTTTAATCTTACACTCGTTTACAGTAGAGAAGTTCATTTTGAGAGAGGTCAAAATTATTAAAGCTCAATCGAATTTCAAATGTAAATCTCTTCATTAAAAATTAATTTGAACAAGTTGAGTACAAAATGAACTGGTCAATACAAAGTTCTAATGGCTATCATGAGCCACTAAATGCACTGTTTATTCTTTAAGTATTTCGAACACATGTTTACCTGGCCAAATTGAAAATGAATGAACCGAAAATTGCACCTGGTGGTCTGAAGAACACAACCGCAGAGAAGGATATGAAAGGATTAATGTATTTTTCGAATTCCGGTCGCAATGCGAGCAACGCAAACATCTGTGTGCTTCCCAGTGACCAACCCGTGTAGCCTAACTGCACTGCAATATTAAAGTTTTGTCACAATTAATAATAATTTATTTTCAATCTAGTTTTCTTCTTAATCCAGTACAATTAAGAAAATAATTTCATAAGATATCACATCGAAGTCAGTTCAATGAATTATAAAAACTAGTACAGACCCATTAATACCTCTTCCTTCTACGGCTATGTCTAATTCGAATATATTTATAATATATATTGTGGTGGAAGTGCGCTCTTTGACCACTCCTCGACCGACCACGAAGATCGAGAGCGCACCCGTCTTCTATTAATAGATGTAATCGTTCCGATATATTTGACGTCTCTCAGCGAGACTACCGGTTCGATTGCACACATGGGCCCTCAATTTCCCTCTATTTTACGACGTTATAAAGTCGGAGGGGTTAGTGTGGCGAGGTTGTGGGTTCGATCAGGGATTACTAATGTTTATACCGCGCATAGCTTGTGCCTTGATTACAGTCTGATTATTACTAACTGAACTTGAGGAGCTGAGGCATAAAGTGTGCAGGATTCCCCTGGACTTAAGAGTGCTTGAGGGAGCAGAGGCATAAAATGTGGGATTTTTGGGTTAAAGCTTAGGGGGTGTATTAGGTGGGGTATCACGCGGGGCAGGGGGGTATTTTGAAAACAAGATGCCCGCCAAAATGGGCGAAAAATGTCATTTAAAGTCGAAAATGGCCAATTTTGACCGAATTTCGATCAATTTTGGCTTAATTTAGCTAAATTTAGAACAATTTAGCGTTAATTCAGTTAAATTAGGCTTAATTTAGTTGAATTTAAGCTAAATTTAGCAGAAATTCGGTAAAAATCGGCCATTTTTGGTATAGGTCGCGAGCCAAAAGTCAGGGGGGGTCTAGCAGAGCCTCAAACCACAGGGGTGGTATTTTGCCAAATCTCAAACTCAGGGGGGGTATTTGGTCTATACCCCCCTTGCACATCCCTAATGAATAATAATAATGAAATGAAAAACAAATTCAAAGTTCAAAAAAGAGTTGAACTGAGTTTGAAAGTTAACATGCTTATTGAGTTGTTGTGTCAACTCCCCTGTGTTTGCATTGATCGCACCAGTCTGATATGCACTGCTTTGCCGCCGTGTTCTGGAGGCTCTGCTTATTACTGTACAATAATTTTTATAATTTACCTTATACTCGGTCACTTATTATATACCCTTGTATAATTTATTATTGGATTCCAATTATTTTCTATTAAATATATAAATATTTTATCATATCTTATATTACAATCAATTTGGGGACAGCATAATTTGTAAACTCCATACTCTTTGGTAGTACTGGTTTGAAACAGATTCCAGGCTCTGGTAATAACGTTCGTGCTTGTTTTTATATAGATGGACAGAATCACCCTTCATATGTCACTTCGATTACTACCCCTACAGAGTCTCCCATTATTTTGACGACTGAGTCCCAGAATGTTGCCACCCGTACGACAACTGAACCGACTGTTTGGACCATTTCGATTAATTACAGCAGGATCAATTCCTTAATTAGATTGTTGAGGGATAACAGAAAATTGATCGGGGCTTTCATTATTAACTTTACACTAATGCAAATGGCCGTCAATCCAGTGGTCTATCCATTCGTTCTCACTCTTGTAATGTTTCCTAATTAGCAAGATCACTTATTGGCAGAGAATACGACGAGTGACTCCTGCACTCAAGCAGAATATTTCTCATTTTCCTATATTTTTGGTCCCTTTTATGCAATACATTTCAGATTATTTTTATCTCAATTTTTTTGTTATTCTATGACATTCTTTGTTATTCTGATTATTCTCATTGAGGGCTCATTTTAATTAAATATCAGTTCCATAGCTTATGAATACTTAAGAAAAGGTTATTTTCGTAATAAATATACAAATGTTTGCAGAAATTGATTAAATTATTGAAATTATTTTGAATTAAACCAAAAAACAAATAAAGGAATTCTATTAAGAGTACGGATAGGAAATAACTGTGGCCTGGGGTGCATTTTGAATATACAGTACTGCAGTTGAAGTATGTCACCAACACAGAAAGGCAAGCCATATAAGACGGGTCATATCTGTGTAGTGTCAAACTCATACTCGAGATGTTTCTGTACAATAGGAATGGATATAACAATAGGTTTATACGAATTGTATGAATAAATAGATTTCACTCAATATTAATATCAAAGCCATTGCTATTCAAAGAGCAAATGAAGATTTGATACCAAACCTGACTCTGACTGAACTGAACACAACTGAATGAATGCCATAAATACAATATTAAAGCTTATATCAGATGTTGACAGAATGATCAAGCTCATTGTGGGTGAGTTAGGCTCATATTTTGACGCTTAATATTTTATGGGCAAATGTTTAGATATAAGTTATGTCATATAACCGAATGTTTTGCAGCACTTTATGTCAAAACCCCAATGAATACCCTTGTTAGCCCTAACCTTGGTCACCTTTGGCATAATATGATTCCCTTTTTATCCGCGAGACTGACCAATGGAATCAACTGTCAATATATTCAGACAACTGTTAACCTAATCTAATGTCTCAGAGCTTTACTAATGTCTATAACTTTCCTCTATTTTCCGCTTGAAATGCAATTTACGCCTAAAGATATTGAACCCGGGATTTGGTGTCAATACATGATTACATCAGATGGGCTTAGAATGAAATTTTGTAACAAATACTTTAGTTTCCGGAACTAAATACGTTTGAAATACAATTACCCCTGTTTTATACCAGGAAGTAAGCTTGATACATTTGTTTGCTTAGATAATCTAGTTAGTTTTTGTTCAAAAAACTGTTCATTTATTCGCTGCTTGAGTGAAAACGTGTCCTGAGCTCAGTCTTGATCATCAAAACCTAATTCTGTATTCCGTCCAAACATTAAATATCAGAGAATATTCTCATTTGTTATGCTCTGAACGCCAATGAATGCTATCATAAAAGTAATACCAATTAATAGTATAGACATTATATTGGCCTCAATATAGCACTAATAATAGTAAATTGGTGCTATTAACATTTATATACTTCTATATTGCATCCAGACATTTATGGTTTGCACAGTATGTCATATGAATGCCATATATTATGAATTAAATTGTATTATATATCAGACAAGTCTTACTGGCATTCAATCAGAACTGATATACAAATGAAATACATATTTGATTAGAACTCATTCATATGAATACTTGCCTAACAATTGATAGCCATTTATGTTCTGTATTGTATAGCACGCTATGTGTAATCCATTTAAATTTTTCTATCAATCAATGCATAATCAGAATCAAAATAAAATCATTTATTTATAAATTAATTTAAACTGAATTTAATTACATATAAAATAGTAGTTATTGTTATTCAAATCTGGGTTATATTGTTCAGGGTGATCTAGATCTGCTTTTTCATTATGTTCAATCTTTGTTATGTTGTCATCAAGCTAATTGTCCTTGGTTTACATATTGTAGACCTGAAGAAAATGACTTCTTATCCGATGACTGTGCCATCAATTAATCAATTGAATAAAGCATCTAGTACATTTGGCAATTCATTAAAACAATCATCTGGTCAACCATCAACTATAGCTGTTACTATAAACTTGATACATTCATTGATACAATTATTAAAAGCGAATCAGAATAATATAATGATGCTTGTAAATTTCGGGTTAATGCACCTATCGTTGCATCCAATTGTGTCTACCTTGGTCAATACGCTTTTACGGCTTCAGCATTAATTGAATCAATGAACTGAGCGAACGCTCTTAAGCTTCACAATGTATAAAATTTTTTGTCATTTTATATGTATTTCATTCTATTCAGTCGACACTTTTGACAGAATATTATTGCTTTCATATTCGGATCAGTTGTATAAATATTTTTATCGTAGCCTTCGATTGCATTCACTTTTATATTAGTTTCGCTCATATTTTGATTGCAGTCAATAAATAGTATTTTCCTTTTGATAATTATTTTTTGTATCTCTTCTCACAACGAGTGCTATAAAAGTGAAGATAAACTAAAGTGAGAGAAGAATAGGTAATCCAATGACCAGAGCTAAAAAGTTATTTTATTTTTTAACTTTATTAAAGTAAAGAGTAATTCATTTTTGTTTCAATCAATTTATAATCCGAATCAAAATAAATTCATTTATTTATAAATAATTTGTTTCAAGAATTGCAAAGAATATTAAACTTCAATATCATATTTGAATTTCCAAAAAGTAATCCGAATAATGCCATTGAAGTAATGTTTTTCCATTTTGTCTTAAAATTATGATAAATCTTAAAACGGAAAAAATTAGCGAAACTCAGTTTCTGAGTGAGTTCATAAACCTGGGCTACATTGCTGTATAATCAAGGTTTTCATTCAACAAAAAGTTGGATAAAATATTTGAAAAATACAATTAAATTCTGTTGTAGTCATACGATTGTATCAAAATTCTTGAAAATTTAAACAAATAAATCATTTTATCAAGGTACTTTATCGCCTTGTTTGCACAAGCTTGCACATTTCCCTGCAAATGGCAGTAATACGAGTGAAAAATTCAGTCATTCAGTTATATTAGAGAGAAAACAGATTTATTCAAATGTTATTCCGAATCATATATTACCAGAAGTTTATTCGGAACTCATTTTCTGAGAGCTATTTCAAAGTTCATTACAACTTCTAAATAAGTTATTTATAACATAATAACCAATTTTGTCCCTGTTGTTAAATCACCTGAGATATGATTTGATCATTTATTCTGGTAGAGTAGTTCTTTAAAATATTCATTGATCAATAAGATAGATGCTTGCACAAATTAATCCAAAGAATATTTTAATGAATTTTATATATAATTAGCAGAACCTGGAAAACCGTTCGGCCTTCCCGTGCATATGAGTCTGGTGTTATCATAATAAACAAAGAGGGAGTCAGCAGGTTAACTTTAAAAGGCAGTTCAAAGATGACATATTTGTGTTGAAAAAGCACTGTTTGAACTTGGAACTTTCCATTTGAAACCGCATACTTGAACTGTGTTTGAAAGTTAACCTGCTAACTATTGAGTGGATGTGTTAACTCCTCCTTTGTTTGTTATGATGACAACATACTCATATGCACGGGAAGGCCGAACGGCTTTCCTGGCAGATAAAAGCAGAGATAGTAATATAATCTACTTAAATATTATTCAATTTATATCTAGAAATACAAATAAATTTGTTTTTCAGTTTTAAAATTGAAAGAAAATTTAAATTCATTTTTATAGCCTTTGAATTCGGCATATAATATACGAAACAATATTTGCCGAATGAATAGATATTTTCTACGAAAAAGAATTATATTTTCAAAAAATTTATTTAATTTTGAAAACATATTTGAAAATAATATTAATAATATAGCTAGGTAATGCTAGGCAATTGAAAAAAGTAAAATAAACTGATTTTTTTTTCGTTGAATTCCTGCAGTGTTTTACAGAACAGATAAAAAATTTAATTATTTTTATTGAATAAAAAATATATTTTGAAAAAAGCTATGAAATTGAAAAACTTTGATTAAATAACTCCTCTTTCATCAAATTCAAACTATTCTGGATACTACGAAAGTCTGTCCAAAATGATTGAAAAAAAATCTTATTCAATAAGACCCTGACACATGAAATTGATCTTGCTGAAAAGTGGAATATTTCAAGTGATTTGTTTAAGAAAGAAATAGAACAAAAATTTCATTGTCTATGAATAAATATAACCTAGATTATGATTGAATACCTTGGTTAGTTCTCGAATAAAAGCAAACAAAACTGTACTAGTAGTGGACGGACGGGTAAATTGTGCTGTTGTGTTGGCTGACAGACGAGTTGGTGTTGCAGTTGTCGTCGACGGAGGACTACAGTAGTATTGGCTTTGTTTTCGCAGATCTTATGTTCGATTGAATTGTTTGAATCAAAACTTTCGGTTCGGTTAACGGTT
>JAQIWA010003618.1:0-10056 GCA_034693305.1 Eueremaeus valkanovi | reverse complement strand
AGAGAGAGAGAGAGAGAGAGAGAGAGAGAGAGAGAGAGAGATGGGAGAAATGGGAGAGATGTATAAACCGTTACTTTGAGTCCAAATAACATAATGAACTCGAGTAAAGGTATTGATCAGTAGTAGTGTTAAACAATAATCAATATATAGTGTATTAATACTTAACGGCAAAAGATAACAGACTTATAAATACAATACAATCACTAAATCGTATTAGGATTTTAAGACAATCTTAAGAAATACAATCAGAAATTTGTATGAAAAACAATACTGTTCTTAAAGGTTTAGCTCTAGTTGTACTGTCATTCCTCCCAAATTGATGGCATTTAAATGAGGTCTGAAATTGAGGGACAATTCAACTATTTTTGAAAATCGATAGACAACTAATGCATAGCTAAAGAGCAACACTGACACAGACACTGATAATGTGAAAATAGATTTCAAAATTTATGTTAATTTTATTATTGAGTCGATTAAAGGCATGTAAAACAAATCGGTTTTTGTCTAAACTTCAAGGCCTTTATTGTCATTGAATAATAATCGTATCCATTATTAACTGATAATAGCCTTAAAATTAATTAAAATGAAAAAATAATATAAAAAGCTATAAATGAATAATAATATTCATAATTCTCAATACAATCCTCTTTTAAGAAGATTTGAGTAATATTTTTAATTTATTTTTTCAAGAATTCACTCAAATTAAACATAAGATAATCTGAAATTGATTTTGAGATTCACTACTATTTATGGGATTTTCATTTAAAGCGCTTTAAATTAAAATAAATTATACGAACGAACGGTTAGTTCTATAACAAAATGTAATCCAATTTTCTAATGTAATGTTAATCAAAGAAAGCGTTCGACAAAATTGTAATTTTAATTAAATGACAACATTAGGTGAAATCCTCGCACATTGTCTATAATCTGCAGTTTATTTGATTTTATATCAAATGGAGAAAAGATATTCCGATTCGCTTAAAACCAATTTCATGTACAGTACAGTCATATATCAACTGTTTATTCGACAAAGACTTATATGAAATATAATTTCGAAAGAGATTCAAATGCAGTGCTTATCAGACTTTGCGGGAAATGGAAATCCTATTTAACATTTAGACATTACCTGCGAATCACATATTTATGTTATATACAATGTCATATATATATATATGAAGACACTTTAAGACCCGGGGAATCGACTACATGGGTGCACATCCATTGTAATATCCGTTATAAACAGATTTTAAGGCAAAATCCATTTATTGTTCAAAAACTTAAGCATAGAATAGATCTTACGATTGGATCGATGTCTGGAATACAGGCTTTAATCCAATGTCAAAATAGTGCCGAGAATTATAGTGATAGCATCCGGGTCCTTTCTAATACACTGAAACCGAAAGTCAAGGTATCGACAGAATAAACTAGATTGGAATAACTAGCAGGAATAGATAACATACGATATGATCAGGATCGTTTTAAATTGGATTCCAATTTGAAGCCCAAATGAGCATTGGTCTGCTCTGGCACAGGTAGGCTTAGGTGCTCTATAAATTGAATTATATGTAGAAATGGCGTCTTCGGTCATAGCAAACAAAGTGGTCACACAAGTATCCGGAACAATTGATGAATTATAAATTATTTGACTAACACTGCTTTAAAATTGAATTTTCAAATACAGAATGTCAGTGAAATGCATAACTGGGTCGTATAAAATGATCCAATACTAGAACAATGGAGTACTACAATAGAAATAATTTTATGAAATCTTCTAATAATGATCAAGGTAGGCCAAGAAAATCATTTTAATCAGATGATTGCATAGACTGTACAGGGTGAATAAGGTGCATAGGGTGAACATCTCTGGTTAAATGATGAGCACTTGTGAGCACTACAGTACAGAATGGTAGGGAAGGAGAGCTGAAATCATAAACAATCTCAATCTCTATTGTAATCAAAAGCAAACTGTGTTTCGCTATAATACTTATCCGACTCTTCTTAGAACTGACTAATCATAATATGACGGATAGATTGAAGCAGTTTTCGATAGAAATTAATATTCGGCACAACTTATAACTTATTATAACTTCAATTCTGATTCTATACTCGATTGACCCATATATTCAATAATAATAATAATCATAATAAACAAAAGACTATAATATATGAAACTAAATGCAAATGAGTCGCTGAGAGGGACTGTAATATATGAATGAATGAATAATAGCAGCCGTTATCCAAATTTAGACAATGAATTAGACATTTGATTGCAAACGCATTCGAATAATGAATTTCTTTTGCAAAATCATAAATAAATTAATTGAATAATCAATTTATGCTTTCGTTTATAACGAGTGAAATGCAAATCAAAATATTCTCAAATTTTAGATTAATTTAAAATACATTTGTATTGAAAACTTCTTTCTATAAACAAACGTAAAAATCAATAAAAACCAATTTCAGCCAAATGTGAAAATCAGATAAACTATTAAATGAATTGAAATCTAAATATAAAAATATTCTCCTTTTGTAGACATTTCTGTTTGAATAAAATCAAGACTTATTACGACATTAAAGGATAAGATAAATAATAATTTGATTCTATCAGTGAATCAAATACAGAGTAATAAAAGTTTTGCATAAAATTCAAACGAAAAATAATGAGAAAAGAATTGATATAAACATAAAAAATGAAAAGTTATTGGATTTGAAAAGTGAACGACAAGTTAATCGAGTTTATAGTCTGTTTGGAAATTGATAGCCGTTTTTGATATGCAATAGACAATTGTAGCCGACTTTCCACAACTGTTTTGGCGGATAAAAGTCAAAGTTGAGAACAGTTAGCTAATCGTTGGCCCTTTATATTCACCACTCAATCTCTATCTATTGCTTATTCATTATGACAGACAAAACGTAATGTGAGCTCACATTCACAAACATATCAATTATAAGAAATCGCATCAAAAGCTTGAATCAAAATCTTTGTATTCATTTCTAATTTATATTCAAATAATGAATTTCTGTATATATTCTCTAATTTATTTGTACGGTATTTATCAGTTCCTTCAATACAGTTCCTGTATATAAATATTGCCAAATACTCTCTATTCTGTAGTATTAGTTTGAAAATCAAATAAACATTTTATAATCGAATCTAAAGTTTCATTTCGTTTCAAATATAAACAGAAAAAGTAATAGAAAAAAGATTTTGCGTTTGAGAATCAGAAAAAGTATATAATTTTAAATGAATTTAGAGATAGAAATATAGAACAAAAATATAGTCCACTCTCTAATCGATTCATCGAATTAAAGGGAAGATCACTATTAATCTCAAACTCAATAATGATATAAGACTTTGACATTTGAAGAGAAAAACTTCAAAATTATATTTCAGAATAAGAATAACATTTAGAAAAATTCTTTATAAGGCCAGGTATACGCCAGGTGTAGCAAATGCATAGTGGGTGGCTCATGGGCCATGGCCACTGGCCATGGCTATTTATGTTCATGCTACAATATTTAATATCGAATTTTGGCAAAAATGGCCTTTTGGTCGAATTTGAATATGCAAAACAAGTGCTTGGTTAACTTGCACAGGCAAGGAATTTTGCCCATAACCTAACATTGATGTTATTATTGATTTTGCTGAACAAATTCAAATTGCATTCATTACTATATTACTTAATATAAATGTTATTTAAAATACTTAAAGCGATTGGAAATGGTTTAGTCGTAAATCCGTTTACAACGAAAAGATTTAATCGATTGTTAGTTTCATATCTCAATCGGCAAACAGTCTAACAATATATTGGATTTACCACTATTTGAATTGATTTGTTATATTATCATCAAATCCAGTGAAGAATAAGAGAGATAAGAGAGGGATCGGGAGGGAGAGTGTGGACAGAGAGAGATAGATAGATATGTGCAAAAAGATAATAAAAATGAAGTTTTAGTTGTGTTTACACTGCAATGCACTCAAACTCAATAATATCGCAATGGATTTAAAAAAGGAAAACGACTCGTCTTTACATCTGAAGTGTGTTTGCAATTCTCACTATTTATAAAATCAAAGAAATAAATATAGAAAACAATGAGAACTGAAATATTGTCACCGATTCAAACCTGATTTGATCAAAGCATATGCGATACATACATAACAACTCATATCTTCTTCAGTTTTATACACTTTTCTTTCGATTCAATTTTTAGTTAAATATTTGAATCGCAAATATTTGAATCAAATCTCGAGTTTTTATTATTTCTGTGTTTGAATAGATTGAGAGATAGAATGAATCAAAATATTCTTAACTGTGTTTGAAGTGAAGTACAAATTCTAAAGACTTGTTTTGTATAATCAGAATCTCATACGAAGTGTTGGAATATATTATAATTTACATAAAAAAGAGCTTAAAATAACTAAATTCTTAATATAATTCTTAATTAACTTATTTAAGATATGAACAAAAAAAGAGTCAGTTTTGGAGTAAATTCAAAGGATTTTTGCCAAATAGGTTGACATAATTTTAATTTGAAAATCAATATAAAAAATGTGTGCAAACGTTGAAACACTGTTATTATTATGTTTAATATTTAGGTCGAAACTGATATAAAGAGCAATCATTTGCGAAATTATAGACTCTATACTTACACACAGACTCTCTCTCTCTCTCTCTCTCTCTCTCTCTCTCTCTCTCTCTCTCTCTCTCTCTCTCTCTCAGACTCTCATAGCTTATGTAAAGACGAGATAATGTTGTAATGGATTTACAGAGAAATTCATTAGTTTTCTCATACATTGAAGAAGTGGTCGCCAAAAGAGAGTATAGAAACAAAAATATACCGAAACTAACGAATAGAGTCTCCGAACGACTTTGAGATAAAATGAATTTGGGTTTGGACTCAATTCAATGGCAAAGTCTTCGCTTTCTATCAGAATTTACGATCGAATTCATGAACTTTAGAGCATATGTTGACTACTAATGACATTTGAGTTTCTCAAAGGATTATACAAAAGACTAAGCTTTATATTAGACAATCATTCAAAATAAGGTCTTCTCTAACAGCACTCCATTATATCCCAACTGTATATAACTTTCGTTTAATTATAATAAAATAGAATTTATTATTCATTTGAGACTAACTAAAGAAATATTCTTTTATATCAGACTATAATACGGCATAACTTTGAATAATCGGACGAAATATTGATTCAGTTTAACAATAAATGATTGAATCAAACGTTGCTTCCAATGCGAGCGAAGAGTCATAAAAATATTAATAAAAATTTTTATTAATGCAAATCCATTACGAATGACATAATCGTCTTATTTTAGATGAGAAGAAAAATACGAAAAGATATATAATTTGGAAGTATTAGAGATTATGTAAAGAGAGAGACATTATATGATTATCAGAAAAAACAAAATATTAGTCTTAACTCAACTCAACTCTACTCTACTCTACAGCGGATTCAGAGCTGACGAGTGAGCGATGAAAAAGAAGAATTCAATGCATTAATCAATAATCGACTCAAATGTTTAATTATGAGAATGTTTTGCTCTGAACATTAAATGACCAATCATTGTGTGCTTGAACACTGATCACTCACTCATATAATCGCTATTAATAGTCAAACAATTCAATTCATATAATAATTATACGATTATATGAATCCTATATTGAGTTTCAATGATTTGGAGAATATGTTTGCAGACCAGCAGAGGTCTGGTCAGGTCTGGTCTGGTCTGGTCTGGTCTAACCTATGCTGTAATCCAATAACTACTTGTGATATACATTAAAAGAAAACAATTGATTAGAAAACTTAATTAGAAAAAGACTGAATGTCTGACTGCCAACAGATATATAGGCTATAAATGTAAGCATTTGTTGTTGTATTCGCTGAATGCCTGCAAATCACGAATAGCTATAAAACAGAATCCAAATCGACTTCAGCTCAACTAAAAACTGAATCCAAACCAAAACCATAAGTGAACCGAAACCTAAATCTAATTACGATTTTACTAAAACATGGATTCAATTATAGGCCAAAACCGAAAAACAACCGGAATTTCAGTCCACAGTTATGTCTAATACTGTAATCATAACTACAATATAGCTGAAAATTAGCTGAAAATTAGATGAAAATGATTTCAAAATAATTTGAAAATTTTATGTTATAATTGCGTGAATAGAATGGGAAACAAAGATTGCATTAATTTATTGGTTAATCAAATATAAACTAATTCATACATTAAGACAAATAGAGTCTAATCTAATGTAATGTAAAGACAGAAGAAATTGAATTAAAAATATATATCAAGTGTTGAGATATACTGTTGGATGACATGCAATGCCATTATGCGACCCAACCCTAACCCGAACAGCACTAACACTAAAGCATAATGTAATCCAATTAACAGAATATACATTCAATTGAATCAAAACTTTGTTAAATAATTAACAAAACTTTAGCCAAAATATTGTCTCATTTTTGCTGACATTTTATGCGATATAATCACAAATAATGACAATAAGGATAAAGAAAATTAAATACAAATATTGTATAAAAAAATTGAATTGAAAAACAATGTAAACAAATATAATAAACAAATGAAATATTACTTACATTTTGAATGAAATTTATTAAATATTTTTAAAACAATTATTAAAACAGTAATAAAAACGTTGAATAAAAACAGATTGAAATGCAAACAAAAAACAAATAATTTGTTTTATAAATATTTAAATAACGGAAAACATAAAGAATTTGCGGAAATAATTGTCTGAAAATAAGTATATCTTTTCAGACAATTGTTTTGAAGTATGAATTCATAAATAATTGTCTATTAATCGACATTACATTCAAACATAACATTCAAATATACAGTCTTTATATCATATCATATCTTCACAGACTGTATGTCATATTTGAATGCATTCAATCCAGTCGTGTATTTACACTCAAAACCCAAAGCAATCCTATTTTTCTCTGTGTTTTACCAGAGCTCAGACTCAGTCTATATCTGACACTCAGTCTGAGAGACTCATAGAGTCTGCACAAACGCATTGCGTACTCAACGCATGCCTTCAACTAAAATCAATGACTCAATCGATTATAACAACTCATATGAACTGAAACAATGTTCACTACAATTACAGCTATTTCTTCACAAATCAATTAAATCATAAAATTCCTGTTTTTTTCGATTTTACTCTTTTTTAAAATAATTTAATTAATTCTTTAATTACTTGTTTGCAAAGTAAACATTAAATTAATAGAAATACTTTTGCATCTGGCAATCGATAAGCACACAGCTTTAAATGAGCAAGCACAAATTCTAGACTGTTCAAATATTGTCAACCATGCATAGATGCTCCAGATCCTATTGTCTAGGCTTTGATACTTTATATTCAAAAATCGAGAGCAATTCTGTGAAGAATTCAGAAAACTTTTCTGGTAAACGAGTAAACCTCAAGATTCCTATGGTATGTTACCTAGGAGCTTTGAGTTATATGGCCATTTTCTTGCGCATACCCTTCTCTTGTGATTATAATTAAAACTTTGTTCAAACAGTGCATGAAATTCATGAAAACATTCATTTTTCGAATCAAATTCTTTTGTAGATATTCTGTAATAACTGTTCCGTTTTGTAGAGCTCTGTCTATCTGTATGACTGACAGAATATATGGCTTAAAGGTTAGCTCAATTCGTTGATCAAATTCTTGACATTTTTTTTGAAAATTGGTTTTTGGCATAACTTTTATAAATGAAATACAGAATTGTATTATCGGTAAACCGAACGATAACTTTATGTGCCATTTGGGCCGACATTTGCTTTATCTTAACGGCAAATATGTCTATACATTAATAAATATGAAATATAAATACAATTGAGTTATACGTACTTCAGTGCAAATAGGTTTGGAAGCTATACTGTACTCAACTATACTATTAATATTTCAAACTTGACTACAAGAGTCACTTAAATCTAGTTAAGGCAGTTCTGAACACAATTAAACACTCGATAGGAGGCAAATAATTATCATAATGTGATCGCATCGGAGATCCAATGTCTGATACGGTCTGATGAAAGAAGTGCATTAAAGCTCACTTCTAAATGAGGTCATTATTCGTTTTGCTGGAATAATTGCAAAAACTCATCAATGCATTCGTACACTTAATATGTGCTCATTTTCTCACTGTTTCCTAAAATACTCTTATATTTGTTTGTCTGCTATAACTGGACTCCTCTTAAACATTTGTCACTTACATAATGTTCACATTTATTGATATTCTTCTCATAAACACTACAGACTATACAGACTATACAGACTGTACAGACTCTTCATATGATTCCGACTCTTAATATAATTGTAAATAAGTTCGCTTTCATTCAATTACTTTCCTTTCATTTGAGTTTATGATTACAACTGCTATACAACTGTATGTAAAGCAAGTTTCCATTAATTTATTTAAAAATATGCGGATATTTGTGAAAGCACCAAGCAAGTTCGCCTATTTATTTAAAACACTTTTTTATACTTATAATTTGCATATATAATAGTCAATTAAATCGCCTCAAAATGCAGATACAGTTAGGAATTAAATTGAATTCAAAAAATAAATTAAATTAAGTTAAATATATGCCTCAACTGGGGCTCACTTTTATTTTCTTTCATTTTATTTAATTTAAGCCTTTTTTAAAACAAAAACATTTAAAAATTTGTTTAATGTATTGAAGACTTATTGCAGTAATAAATAAATAAAAGGAAAACAATAATATGTTTGTATACCAGTGTCAGAATCCAGACCCGGTTCCAATCATAACTTGTTCTGGAAATATGTTCTCTGAGTATACATGAGATTGGGATTACATGAGAATAGATTGTATGCATACTATACGGTTACAGTACAGTCCCCTTTGGACATCTCTGCTAAACAGGCAATTTTTTAAAGTTCGAGTTCGAAGAAACGCTTCAATCAATTAAAAAAACAAATTCAATAAACTGTGAAAACATAGAAGTGGTCACAAGTGGGACATTACATGCAAATTCCTACAGAAGTGGTCAATCAAAACGGGATTATTTTTAGATCTGGTTTTGAGGAATTCAAGCAATTCTATTCACATGATTCAGTTGACTCAACGATTTCCTTATCCCTTACAGCCCTCACAATATTAATATTAATTTCGCTTCAATTTGAAAATATTGACAAAACATAAAAAAGTTTTAAATTCAGCGCAACTTTTCTGTAAGATTCAAGAAATATATCGATTACAGAGTTTTGATTGATACAGGGCATTTCATATATATTGCAACATTTGAATCGTGCACCACAGAAAAACTACAGGGGGTACAATATTGAAACTGTTCTTATTTGAAAGAGGGATAGCTAGGGTTTGGTAAAAATTATATATGAAAAATATCCTTGCACAGTTAAAAGCGCTATATTCGAAAAGCCTGAAATATTGTTTTTTGTGATTGATCATTTTTCTAAGCAAAACTATAGGATGCACAAAATTGATTCGAGTCTGATTTGAAAGGGAGGCATAGGAGAGTTTATAAAAAATTTATATGAATTTCCTTGCACAATTTGAGGCGTAAGATTCGAAAATGTTGAATTATCGTTTTTGTCAATAATCAAATTCTTAAGAAAGTCATTTTATTCGAATCTGACGCAAATTTTTGAGATCAAAGCAATACCTGATTTGTCATTGATCAAGTCGAAGATGTCTTCGGAAAATTAATGTGCATCTAGAAATGGCGCTCGAATCAAATATTTACCATATACTTGATAGAAAATTAAATATTTCAGCTTGTTCGATTCTAGCTCCTTGAATTGTGATAGGATGTTCTTCATATATAATTTGTATCAAACTCTAACTATCCCTCTTTCAAATGAGACCAGCTTCAATATTGTACCCCCTGTAGTTTTTCTGTGGCGCACGGTTCAAATATTGCAATATATATGAAATGCCCGGTAAGTACTGTAATGTTGTTAATATGTTTAAACCTTGTTCTCATATAAAAAGTTTACTCACAAAAATCACCATGCGC
>JAQIWA010003617.1:0-10057 GCA_034693305.1 Eueremaeus valkanovi | reverse complement strand
TTACCTAGGTAAGACCCCACCCTCTCTAAGAAATTGAGATAACACCCCATGAGGGTCTATGACAGAGAATTCGGTATGTAAAATAATAATAGATTTGGTCTTTAATTCATTGCAAATGTATTTTAATCATTAGAATCGATATTAAATTCTATTCACACTCGACAATGAAATTTTCATTCTGCTCCTGGTTGCTCCTGTCTTGATCTTGGAGCGGACAAGAAACTATCCTTCTAACCAGGAACATGACCGAAAAAGGAGTTATTTTATCTGACCAAGATGGAAAATGACACAAAAACTTATTAGACATAGAATTATTCAAAACTATATGCAATCGAAATCATTACTCGTTTTATGATTTAATATCTAATATCAATTAAGTTAACCAAGCAAGGCAATGCTACTCTTCTGAGAGTTCAGGACAGGTGACGGAGCCATCGCTATCAACAGATGTTAGCAAAGCGGGTCAAGAGCTCGAACTCCAGACCAAGATGTGCCAGGAAGGCACAGAAAGAGATTTTTATCTTATGTAAAGGAACGGGACGGGAAAGGATTGAATTACCACGGTGTTTTCAAAGCCTCATTCACACCTAAACCTCCGATTTATTGCATTATATTTAACTGATAAGAATTTAACTGATTTTTCCGTTGCTATGAATCAATAGATGGATTATATCTATAGATAAAAAGACACGTTTGAGTTGTGTTGAGAATTGTTGTGCCAAATAAACGTTAAAACTGTTTTGAAAAACAATCACAACTGAATTGCAATCAAATAATAGTTGTATTAAAAGCAAACAATCAATCGGTAGAGCACACGCCTAACACAGGCCTGAACGGCAAACTGAATCTCATACTAATCCTCTCCGTCAGTACAGTGATAGGGCTCGGGATCGGAAACTTCATCGGATGGTCGAACAGATACGGACAGAAACAGTTGTCTTTGGGTCAGGTCATGAAACTGAAGCAATTGCAGGACGAACTGGTAGTCTGTATGCAGAACCAGGCCAGCAGACCGCACAGGGATGGACACAGACCTCAAGTATGCTTTTGAATACTTTATTTGTGTTTATTATTTTGTATTTGTTTTTCATTTGTTTTGGCCTTTTGTTTGATTGGCTCTTAAGGTCTGTTACACTGATAACGACTACTGGAGAGGAAAGTTCGAAACCCTGTTCTCCGAGAACAAGGGTTTATTGGTTTTGTTGGAAAAGACACAAAAACACTATCACTTGAAAGGCAATCACCAGAACATTATCACTGATAAAGAGTGCGATAATAAGAGTGCTTCGGATGAGTTCCATAACCTAAAGCTCGGTCTTCTGGTCCACCAAATGGAACACTTGCAGGTACTGGTGCTAATGGTGCTCTCGAACCGATAGTCCGGTTCCGATCGCAGCCAATGTTTTTGATTTGTTTTTATTTATTTGTTTTTTATGTTTTTGTTATACAGTTATTGAAGACATTAGAAGAGGTGAAGCATAAGGGCCTGCAGTCGGAGAAGAAGGTTCAGGACCTGGAAGTGGAGAACTCGAAGCTGAAGATGCAATTGGTTGAGGAGGAAGAGGACGACCAGGAGATTGTCCAGTCCTGGGGTAATAAAGTGGCTCTACTCGAGAGCGAGAACAAAGTGTTGCGATCGACGATCGAGTCGTATGCGGACGAGGAGGAAGAGGAGGAACAGGAGATGCAGAAAATGAATGACCAAATAGAGGAACTGTTGGCCGAGAATAATGAACTGAAGACTGCGATCACACAATTGGAGGCGCAGGTGGTTATGGTTGGCCACAATCCCAGTGCCGGCTCCGCCAACGAAGGCTATTCGATGGCCAGGGATCCGAGCGCTGGCAATAAGTTGCCGACGAAATTGGATTCATTGAAACAACGGATCAATCAAATGGTTGTCGAAAACGACGAATTGAAGTCCACTATCGCTCGGCTTCGTTGGGCTTACCATCAGAAACAAGACGTGGAATCGGATGACCTGATTGAGGAAGAAGTGATCGAAGAAGAGGAGACCCAATCGGAAGATGTAATACAATTGTCTGAAGAGTTGAATCAATTGAAAGATATGTTAACAACAGAACAGAAAGAGTCGAAGAAATGGAAAGAAATGTACGAAAAAGTGAAGACAAATAACGAAGAATTGGTTAACAAAAGACATATTAATAGTAATAATAATAACAATAATTACAATAGTTTTGACGAAAATATTATCTATGATTGGGTTCTCAATTCGACGAACGTTCTGAAGGAGGCGCTGGTCAGGGGTTCGACTGTATTCGGCGACCGATTGAAGTCAATGTTCGATCAGATGACCAAAAATGAGTCCATTTTTCCGAACGGTCTGTTCGGCGGAATTAATGCCACAAAAGCTATACTTTTTGAACTGAACAGTCGTTTGCAGAACAAATGGCAGGAATTACAGGACTTTAAGACTGTTTTCTCGAACGGAGAGCAAAAAATCTCTAATAAAATGTCAAAACTTTTGGAACAGACTATACGTAAACTACAAGAGGCCGGCAATAAACTGGTGGCCAAAGAGAAGAATATTAAGACCAGAGTTAAGCTGTTTTCGGATAAAGTGACTAAACTTGTCGACCAATTGGACACCAAATGGAATAATCTGTTGAATAAGTTGTCGAAACGGTATGCGAAAGCATCGGATGACTCGACTGATCCAAACAGTGATAGCTCTATACCGAAGACTAATTGGTTTTTCGAACGGGCCGTCAGTCGGAGAGCACAACAGATGGACACAACTCAGGGATCAGATGAGAGGAATAGTTATGAATCGAATCGAGTAGTCATCGATTCGGACGAAGAGTTTAGTGACAGCGGAAGCGCTGCCGAAGAAGAAGAGGAAAGGAATTGGTTTCTGAAGAGAGGAAAGAGAGAGAAGTCGGACAACGATTATGTCTTCGTGTCCAGCAGTCAGAGCACCCGAAGAGGTAAAGTGCGGATCAGAGGACAGTTCGCTAATCAATACAGTTATGATTCAAAGCATTCGAGACAGAGATGAAGTCCAGTTCCCAGACTACCAGTCCTTATATAATATTGTTTTTTTCGTTGTCTTTCATTTCAATTCATTATTTTTTTTTGAAAATATTTAATATTTTTTTCTCATTTTATTTAATAATATGTAAATCAGATTCACTGCTAAAACATGTCATAAGAGCTGAAGTTTTTTTTGCTGTTCTTTAAAAAAAGTTTTTCATTATATTTGACGACAAATTGTTTGTTTGGATATTGTTTTGAATGACTTTTTTTGTGATTAGTTATGCCTTTAATTAGTTTTAATGACGAGAAGAATGTTTTTGTTTCCATATTTAAAGTTATTTTTTTTTGTAAATATTTTTTGTTTTAAATCTTTTTTTCTGTAAATTATTGAAATTTTCAGTCTTTTTGTTCATTTATTTTGTTTTTAATTCTAAATAAAAATCTGTTCAAAAAATAAGATATTTTTCGTAATTTAATTATTTTTTTTGGTATTTTGTTTTCGAAACGACTTTGAGCTGAGATATAGTAATGTTTGAAATGTATGTAAAATAATAATAGATTTTGTGTTTAATTCATTGCAAATGTATTTTAATCATTAAAATCGATACTAAAGTCTAAACTGTGTCTGAATTCCTGCACAATATTTATCTGACTATCAAATGACTAACAATTAAACTGAACTATAATTGCAATTCATTTCAACACAAAATCATATTCACATAAATGCCGACAATTTATAACTCAATTCTCATAAATATCGCGCGAATTATAATAAGTTTAAAAACTTTTTTCATTTGGACAGTCAGACAGACAGCGCGTGCTTTCCATCCATTCATTAATTGCGAGAATAAGAAAAAGAGTTTTCATTCGATTCTTAAAATCAGAATTCAATGCTTTTATTGTAAAACAAAATATTTTAGAAAACCATTTGAATTGAAAACTAATATAAAGTGAATTGCAATCAAATAATAGTTGTATTTAAAGCAATCAATCAATCGGTAAGTGATTTGCAGTCAATGAACGAAACAATTGTTTTGATTATAATTTGTATTAAATATTGTCTTCAGTTCTCAGCTATGGATGAGTCGAATGAATACAAAGTTTTCAATGCTTTGCCTGAATTGCCGTTCATTAGAGTTATGTCATATCTGAGACTCAAAGAGAGGAATAGATTGAGAAGAGTTGACAAGAGATGGAAAGACATTATCGAAACGTCGTTTAAATCGGAAAGAGTTCTGAACAGAGAGACAATCGGATCAAACCGTATATCAGATGAAGTACTCTATGAACTGATCCGTATGTGTCCTAATGTCAGACACATATCACTCGAAGACATGTATATCAGTGAAAGTCAAACATCATTTCGATTGGAGTCTTCGGACACTCTTTTGAACACAATTAGCGAGAATTGCATTCATTTCGAGTCAATATCTTTCGGACAAATCAAATCCGAATTCAATGAATCAAATGTCGAATACTTTCGAAAACATCTGAAGCAAATCGATTCCTCTTATATGACTGCCAGAGGTCTGAATCAAATCATTGATTCGCAAGCATTAGAAGGGATTGATATCTCGTATTGCTATGGGATATCGAGGCCTGAGTTCAGACGCTTGGGTCCGAAGATCACTGAATTGAATCTCATGTACAGTCATCTCAACAGAGAAGATGTGATCAGAGATGTGTGCGAAGGGAATGGCAGACAATTGGAGCGGATGTCGATTACTCTCAACAATACGATTGACAGAAACACTGTTTTGTCACTGATTTGCAAGAATTTAATTAAATTGAAATCACTTGTCATCGGTTTGCCCGACAGAGACCCGCTTGACATCGATTTCAGACCAATCCGACGGTTAGCTAATTTAGAGTCACTTCACGTCTTATATTCTCATTCAATGCATTGTTCCGATGGTTTCATTCAACTGATTGAAGCGCACAAACACTTACACCGTTTGACTCAATTCTGTCTCAACTGTTGTGGCCCTCACGTCGACGACAACTGTATTCATATTTTGTGTCAAAACTGTCCGCAATTGCAGTCACTTGTTATGAGAGTAGACTTGAATAATATGACCGATAACTCCATGTCTTCCCTGTTAGACATGAAATGCATTAAACTATTGGTTCTATTGAATGTATACTCAGTTTCCAGAAGTGTAACCGAAGAGGCAGTCATTGGTCTCATAACTGGTCTGCCATTACTGCGCGAGCTCTCTATCAAAGGGTTTGAATGCATAACAAACCGAACGGTCAGTGCTTTCATAGAGAAGGCGAAGAAAGTGCCGAAAGAGTGGTTCCGATTAGACATGAAGTTAGAGTCAGAGGAATGCCTGCAAACAGAGATGGCATCAGATTTGCCCAAAAATATTAGAATTCAGTTGAAGTAAAACAGAAATTGTTTCCAAAATTATTTTTATTTTAATTTTTATTGTTTTCTAATTCATTGCAAATGTATTTATTCATTAAAATCGATATTAAAGTCTATTCACACCTAAACTGTGTCTGAATTCTTGCACAATATTTATCTGACTATCAAATGGCTAACAAAGAAACTGAACTATAATTGCAATTCATTCCGACACAAAATCATATTCACATAAATGCCAAAAATTTGTGAATATCGCGCGAATTATAATAAGTTTAAAAACTTTTTTCATTCGGACAGTCAGACAGACAGCGCGTGCTTTCCATTCATTGATTGCGAGAATAAGAAAAATAGTTTTCATTCGAATCAGAATTCAACGCTTTTTTTGGTAAAACAAAATAATTCAGAAAACGTTTGAATAAAATATTCAATTGATTTGAGTTCAGAGAAAAGGCATTCAATTCCAGAACTGATTGAAAGAAATAATGAATTCTTTACTCAATTTAGTTATTCTTACGCTTGGGTTGAGTCGAGTCGTGTGCGCAGAAGACTGTAAGCAATACCAGAAAAAAGTGAATGAAATCGATATTTGTTTGAAAGCGAAATGGGGTCAGCCCTTGGTTATGGATCCATCTCGAGCTCTCAGTCCTCAGGAGTGTTGTTATGATTTGGAATCGGTTTGCGTTGAGAATAAACTGGTATTGAATTGGGTTTTAATAAACTGTTTATGCATTCAGTTGTCCACACAATCAGACAATTTTTATTTTCTGTTTTAAAACGAATTGATTTTATAATTTACTCTTCAGTATCGGCCGGATTGTGATCCGGATAAGAAAGAACAGGACTTTGAAGCAGACGTTAGGAAAGTCATGGATAGATGTAAGGAATCGGGTGTTGATGTGAAGAGTGGATCCTATTCTGACTTCTGTAACACAAAGGTATCGAAGGCTAAAGAAGTGACGGCCCCGGTATGCATAGAGCACCTGCCCTGCAATTCTGATAACTCGTCGAAGACTACAGAAAATCACCAAAATTCTGGCCGAACACCAGTTCCCGATTCAGGACTAATACTGTTCCTCATATCGATTCTGTTCACAATTGCATTCATTTTAAACTAAATTCTATTCAATTATATATTATTTGTATTTATTATTCATTTAATTCTTTATTATTTAAAATGTTTTTTCATTGCGATTACAATCGACTCAATTATAATTGTTTTGCAAACAAATAAAATGTAATTTATTTTCAATTGAATTAAAAAAAATTTATGAAAAAAATATGATTAAAACGATTCGACAAAAGCTATGAAAATCTTCAGAAGTCATAACGCTTTTGCATAACAACTGAATTGCTTTTTAACGGGAAATCACTTCTTGTGTCCGAACTTCGGACAGATATGTCTCTCATGAATGTGCGACAAAGCGTTGCTCCGGTTCTCAAACAGTTGAAGGCATCCGAACTGTAAGTATTGCAAACAAAATATAGACAATCGGCTAATCATATAATGCAAGGGAAGGGCTAATGGAGCGGACAGGGAGGACAGTAGTCATACCCATCTACAGTTGTAAACGGACTGCTTGTTTACAACCACTTCTTCCGTATATCTCTCAATGCTTTCCCAATCGCAAGCACAGGTAGCCTTCTGTGCCTCGATGTTGAAGTCGCACAAGTGGTTGACCTTATGCTCGTTCAGTGCAGTAGACGTCCGGAACTGTTGGCCACAGTTGTCAATATCACAGACAAAATCACTCTTACGGTGCGATTCGTTTACTCCATCGGCCAATCCGTTCAAAGCCTTCTTCATTAGAGGAACAGTAGGTTTTTGCTCTTCTTCTGAATCCATCACATCCTTAACTACCGGTGCTTTGGAGTCGGCGCTGGTTTTCTTGTCTGCAATGGAAGTGATTATTGAATTTGTTTTTGAATTTAAATAAAATGTTTTCGCGTTTAGTAGAGAAGCCATTCGAGAGCCTGGCCTTACATTTGGTGGGTCGGCACCGATAGCTAAGTGTGCGCTTCTTTACATTGGGCCGACTGTTGTGCTGCGACTGTTGACGTGATTGGCCGCCAGAAGAGGCAGCCATTGAAGCCAAGTCCAGATCCAGATTCCAAGTCTCGGACTTCATATAATTGATTACGTCATGAGTGCGCTCGAGCTTTAGGTTTGTCCGATAGGGACAGACGTGGTTATGGATGTGTCGCTTAATTGCCATGTGGTATGGGGTGATCGCATTACACGGCACATCACCACTGCCTCCACTCCACACGCATTTGTGGTACTTCTTGTCATCGATGAGCACTCGTATGCGATATTTATTCAGATTTTCGTTACGACAGACACCGATCACGCCTTTGGATCCGTAGCCGAAGGTACCGAACCCGCAGATGTGGTTCTTCTGGTGCTCGCGATAAGTGTTCGGGTTTTTGAATACTTTATGGCAATTGGGTTTATTGCACCGGAACTGAATTCCGATGTGCGTCAGGTTTATGTGTTGGGCGATCTTCTGGCTCTTCTTGGTCACGAACGAACACAACTGACCCGTCTGTAAGCGCCACTTGCAGTGGAATGTCTTCTCTCCGTCCAGTACTTGTGTCCCGTAATAGTCGTGTACTTTCTTTCTGGACATTAAGCCCTTACAGCTCAGGAGTACGTTCTCCGCATTGTTACTGATGTTTAAGTGCTTTTTGCCGATAATGTTGTTCTTTAGTACGAAACAGGTGTTCGCACTGCCGGTGCCAACCTTGACATCCCTTTCCAATGACTTGTTTTCGGCTTTAATATATGGCTGACTGACTGATCGCTGACTGACTTTTGCTTCAATTGAAGAACTGTCCGAATCATCAGTATTTCTGTTCGCACTACCTGTGCCCGACATTAGATCCCTTTCCGGTGAATCAAATGATAATTTTTTCGGTTTTATATATTGTCTGACTTTTCCTTCCCGTTCCGATTGAATACTATTTATACGTTTAGTCAAACTCTTAGTACTCTTTGGACTAATATTTTGTTTGCCTTTGACTCCAATTGAATAACTGTCCGAATGGTCAGCACTTCTGTGTTCTTTCAGTGCATTCCTATTATTGAATACAAGTCCGCAATCATTGCATTCGCATATTTCGACCCTTTTATTAGGACTGAGAAAACTGGGCTTAGGGTTAGTCGAGTGGACAGACATCTCATCGCAAGCATTGAATTCAGATTTTACTTCATTTGAAGTCAAATGTGTTTTAATGTGTTCTTTAATCGCATCCAAAGTGACGTAAACTCGTCGGCAATCAGAGGACAGGCATTCAAATAAACCATTTCTTTCTTCAAAGCATTCATTCATTTGTTTCTCATTTGAATCGACTTTTGTTTCATTAGTTTTGCATTTGTTTTGTCTCTGAATTGACTTTTTCTCAATCGAAACGACTGTTTGTTTGTCCGAAATAACAGTCCTTTCATTCGCTTCTCTCATGTCTTCACTTAAAAGTCGATTCAATTTAACGAAACATTTCTTTAGTTTAAACTTTGAGACAAAGTCTTTGACTCTCTCTTCTCTGACATCCCTTTCCATTGAATGTCTGTCCTGTTCTTCAGTACTATTCTCATCACTACTTGAGCTCATCTCTAGTTTGTCGTCAGTTCTGTCCTTATTATCAAAAAGTGTTTCATTTTCTTCAATAAACTCATTATTTGATTGACTTTTGTTTTGTTTGACTTTTGTTTGACTTATGTTTGAACTCATTATTGGTTTCAATGAATTCTCAATTCTGTCAATGCTTTCATTCATTACTTTAATATCGCTTTCAATCAATTCTTTGTCCAAATTCTGTCCCAACTCTTGGTCTGAGTCTTGCCTTTCGTTCCCATTATTTCTGTATTCACTCAACACTTGCCTTAAAACACGTTTTTGTTGTTCAGAAATGTCTTTCATTTGAGGAAAATCTGACTCAAAATCCATTGCATTCAACGTATCGTTTGAATCAAAACCATAACTAATTAATGACTCAATTGTCAGCCAATTAATTGATTTGTTTTGCTTTAAAAGCGATAACAAATCTATACATTTGTCACTCATTTCAATCATTTAATAAACAATTACTAAAAGAAATAAATGAAATCATTTTGAAAATTGTTTTCAACGCAAACACACATTACATGTCATATGATATGATTCATACCTTAATACAGATGTACTGTATTTACTCTACGTTTGAAATTAGATACACAGGAATGACATGCGTTCAAAGCTGACTAATCAGTACAAATCAATAGCCAGGGTATACTGTTACATTAGGTGTGCTCCTATTGTAATTATATCTACCCAGTTCCTTTACATAAAGTCTGTAAATTTACCTTTAGGCCAATTAACTCGATTGTATAGCACAGTATGCGCTCAGTCTGTGCTCTCGACAGTTGACAACATTTTTTGTGCCAATTGTTAAAAGCGATCAATCGTTGACTCAATTGAATTGAAAACAGTCTCCAAATGTCTTAATTATCTTTATCTGATTCAGACTTACTTCTGGACTGAAACCGACAATACGTTAAAAAGCATTGAAATTAATTTATTGATAAGTATTTGAAAGATTAGCCAAAAGTCGCGTCAATTGCTTCAAAACGGCTTTAATTGCAAACAAATCGACTCTTTGTTGGAAACTATTGTTTACGCCATTCGTCACAACACAAGCGATCAGACAAATGGC
>JAQIWA010003616.1:0-10057 GCA_034693305.1 Eueremaeus valkanovi | reverse complement strand
TCGGATCATTCTTATACCAGGTGGCATTGATTGGCGAGAAGCAGCGCGATCATTTCTATGATATTCAAAATCAAACTATCGTTGCAATTAAAAATAAAGACTACCTAGGTGCTAACAAGCTGCAGGAAGAGTTGATTGGTATGTTTTGAAAAGTTTTGACACTTTCAACAAATTGGCCATTAATTTGAATGACAATCGAATTCAGGGGGAAAGTCGACATATTTCAATAAAGTGACCGGATTCAATTATTACTTGAATATACTCCAGAGTAATCCAGTTGAAAACAATTCTTATATTACCTTTCTCAAACAAAAACATACTAAACAGGTTCAATTGTTAAAAAATATTTCCCATTAATTTATAAACTGATTGCAGAGATAGGCAATGGGTCTGACGACAGGAGGGGGGGGGTCAGCCAAAAATTTTGGACACGAGGGGTACAATGAATAAATTTTTTAGTTTTTGCCACCAGGTCATCGAAAAACAGAGAGGGGTCAGCCTTGACCAAAATCACAGGGGGGGTTAACCCCCTGTACCTTCCTCATTGCCTATCTCTGACTGAATGCTTACTTGAGTACACATTACAGGCCATTCACGTCGGGTGTATTGATTACCACGATTTTAACGTTACGGTCTATAAGTATTTAGATGCGGATGAATACCATTCAGTGAAGACCTGGTTTAGAACTCTTATTAATAATTATAAAGTACTCCTATATAACGGTCAGTTAGACATTATAGTCGCCGTCACTCTTACAGAGAATTTTCTCAAGAATTTGGGTATTTATACAAACATTTCTTTTTGGGGTAAAAATGAATAAATATTTGATTCGTTTAATAGTTTGGAAACATTCAGAAGAGTTGGCTTCGGCTCAAAGACTGGTCTGGAAAGTGAACAAAGCGGACAGAGAAGTGGCCGGTTATGTGAAACAAGTGGCTAACTTCACGCAAGTTGTTGTTCGAAATGCAGGCCATTACGTTCCAACAGATAAGCCCAGGGCTGCACTGGATATGTTGACTAAATTTATTAGATCTGAACCATTCGTTTGAAAAGAAATTCTTATTATCCCATGTAATATCGCATTATCCCATGTAAGGCGGCCCTGCGCATCCCTGTAGTTGTCAATGAATCAAGATTATTATCAGTTGGAAAATGCTTCTGATTTGTTTTATCTATCGCTTGAATAAACAGTAGATTTTTTTTACGCTTATAAACACTTAATAAATGCAGTTATAATTTGTTGCTTGTTAGTGAAATTTTTTTATAGCCTGTTCAATTTTAAACTTATTCAGATAATAATTAGGATTATATAAATTTACCATATATTTAACCTTTGTCATACTTGCAAATCCAAATTAACTTATAACTTATAAGCCTTATTAGCAGAGCTGGATCATAAGTTTCCCAAGGGGGAGTTGACCTACAGTACATTCAAGGTTATACTGATATAAAATTATGAAACCACCAGAAATCTGTTGATACGTTAAATCTACTCTTTTGTATGAACAGTGTCTGTACAATAGAAATACTGTTTTGCAGTGATGTCTATATCAGATGAAATGTTACTGAAATAGTCGTCTCTGCAAATCAGTGTTTTTATTGTAGAGACACAAACGTATACAAAATAGTAGATATAGCGTAACACCAGGTTATGACTAATTTTTACGTATCATAGCTCTGATTAATATTTGATCAATAAAATTTGATCTTTATCCTTTTTTATTCAATTTATCGTTTTATTTTAAATAAACTTCATAATTTTCAAACTGTACATGTTGCATTTAAAAATTTTTGATATAATTAAAAATATCTACTTTATACTGAATGGAGACCATGGGCCCATAAGATTAATTTAAGCATAAATGCGAATATTTTTTGAAACCATTAATTGAATGACTGTTTGTATGAAATATATAACTATATATTCATTACTAAAATATAAGTCAAATAATATTCAGAAAAATATTATACATATTTCAGATACGAATAAATTGCTATATATTTGCGAAACAATTCAATATTAACGCCGTATTGAACAACTATCACAATATGTGTTGCATCAGTTTGTTCGAGCTCGCATCAGTTGCATCGGTCGAATTCTATCCAGATCAGAACTTGTTATACTGATTTGTTGGTAAACCGTTAAGAAAGATGCAACGTACTTTAACACTACGTCTGCTTGTTTTTGTGTCTTGGTAAGTCTTGTTCTTCTTTAGTGTGTGTTGTTATTAATTGTGAACTACTGTACAGTTCATAGCAATCAACCATTGGTTCGGTTTTTGATCTCTTATACCAAGACTTATATGAACTGTAATTGTTGTCACAATTGGATAGACTTTTGACTTGATTACAAAAAAATGAAAACATTTTCTATTATTTAATATATTTTTTTCAAATAAATTGTTGAATATTTACCTGAAATACAAAACGCATTCATAATTATAACGAATATTATTATACAATAGAAAAATAATTTTTATGAATAATATTATCTGTAATAGACTTCAATACAAATGAAATGGAAATTATATCTCATTACAGATTATATACAAAATAATGTTATGTTGTTATACAGGGATGCGGAATAGGAATGGATGGTTAAGCCAAAATCACCAATTTCGACAATATTAATAAAATACCAACTTTATTTTTTTTGTATCATAATAGAACCAGAATATATATGAACCATAACATATCCGGATATTTTTTAAAATGGTATTGTCCCTGTAATAGAAAGGGTAAACTTTTTAGTGTGAAGTTATCTTCATTGCAATGCATACACACATACATTACTATGGGTGAATGTATTGCAATGAAGTTAACTTCACACTAAAAAGTTTACCTTTTCTATTACAGGGACAATACTGTGCCTGTATTTGTATGCTGGGCTTCATTTGCTAACAAGCAATACCTTTGTCCGCATCCCTGGCTTTTAGACCTTAACCGAAATAATGTGTTTTATAGCAGAAACTAGTCCTGACCCATGTGGTGGTTGATGTGTTTATAAGCAATAATTTATTCAATAGTTTTTCAAACACATCAACCACCGCATGGGTCCGGACTCCGGACTAGTTTCTGCTATAAAACAGATCTTATTGTCTAAAACCAATCGCTTGTCTCTCCGCTACCCGTTGACTGTCAACGAGTTATAAGTCTCATAGCTTTTACTCTATATCAGGCGCGCTCTTACCCACATCTAATTATTGCGCACAGAGAAACGGAGAAATTGAGAAAAATAGCCCCGGGCACAAATGGTCACTTTTTAGTATAATACCGATAACTCGAATAATGTGTTCATAAGCTTATACTTTAAGACAATAAGCCATTTGTTTGTTCACATCATTTGTCAAAAGTTTGTTCTATAGATGAAGCCATCCCTTTGGCCAATGACCAGACCATCCCTTTGGCCAATGACCAGACCATCCTTTTGTGTCCGACAGTAAAGTCAATCAAAGTTAGCCTCAAATGAATTGCTGACAAAATAGAGATAATGTGTGAATAGGTGTTACGGAATAGTTGTTTGAATCGAGTGCTCATATCCTGTGATCTATTGATTCCTAACTCCAAATGCAGTTAATCTCAAATACTGTACAATCGCTTCAATAATATATGAAAATTGTTTTTATTTTTATGATTTAGAAAACTGAAGAACCGAATGGCAGCTCAAAGTGCTCGGGACAGGAAGAAAGTGCGAATGCAGGACTTGGAAGAGGAAGTGCTTCTGTTCTCCAAACAGGTATCGTATTGTCAATGATTACTGACTGTACAGACATTTGCTGTGATTTATATAAAACAGTTTTGCATTCATTCCTATCATACGAATAGAGAAACGCTTTACTCAAACAAAACGAAACATTAAAACAAAGAAACGCTTCGCTCGAACAGCAGAACAAAGAACTGAATGAAAGACTGAGTCTTTTGGAGTCAAAGCCATCGATAAAAGCAGAAGAGAATGAATCGCATGACTGGAATGAGACCTTTGAGTCCGCAGTACTCATTAGTGATCCTCAGCCGCAGGAACAGGTCTCACATGCAGTCAGGCAGCGATTGTGGGCACAGAGAGCACAGCCATTGATGACGCCATTCGTCTTTTGGCTGATCCTAAAGAATCTGATGCTTTGCTCGATGTTCTGCACATGTATTCCGAAGAACTGCTTGACTCAGACGTCGACCAAAAAGATTGCGAATTGCAGTCAATCGATGCGATCCAATGCCGCCAATCAGTACCAGTGGAACAGTCATCACATTTGGGATCAATTAAAGACTTGATGGCATTCGACGATCATCTCTACCACAAGTCGACACAACTGACCACTGATTCGATTGTCATCATTGATAGCAATAGTAATAATAATTCAAAAATTGATTACATTTCCAGTCCTTTGAGTCCACTCTCACCGGACAGTGATTCTGGTTATGAATCTGTTCCGTCGCCTACACTCTCATTGGACGACCCAATGATGGACACATCCACTGTCTGTTTAGACCAAACATTTACAGAACTTTTTCCGGATTTAGTCTGAATTCAATGTTCAATGAATTGAGTGATTTTCACATTTATTTTGTCCACAAATTCTCTGAAGTATTAAATCATTTTTATATGACTTGTATTCAAAAATCAATGCATTTTTGTTCTTAATATTGAGTTAAGAATTCATTTTATTTTATTTAATCGCAAATAATGTGTAAACAAATTAAGCAAAAAATGTCATAAATATTATTATTATTATTAATATCAATAAAATTAATCGAATCGTTAGTGAATTGAGTCCAAACATACTATTCCTTTGTTTTACTGAACTCTTCGATGTCTTTCTCGTGTATTTCGCGCAATAGAGTGACGACTACACTGTCATCCCTTCCCTGGTATAGCATTTCGCCCTCAAACCCAACCAATCCATGTTTGCGGGCTCTGATCAGAAGACCGACCACTTTATTGGATATGACTTTATAGAGTTCGAACAACTCCTTGAAAGTCATGGTACGGGTGCCGTCCTCGCCCACTGTGCCATGCTTCTTGATCATTTCGATCAGGAACTTAATCTCATTGAACAGCAGTTGTGCCGCCTGTTTGCCCCTTTGCTCTGTTTTGCTGCCCTCAACCGGGTGGCCATAACTGTGGCCAAAATCAATAGCTTATAAATGATGTCTTTGTATGTGATTCTAATGAATGGACACTTACTTCGGGTCATCTTTGTTGAGCTTCTGTTTGGCCGCCGCCACCGCATCGAACGATCCGGAAAAGGGATTAGTTTTCTGCTTCTCTTTGTGCTGTTCGGCCTTTTCCTGGAACTGAGTTATTCTGGAACTCAGATCAGTATTGCCATAGAGGCCGGGCAATCTGTTCGGGTCGCTCATTCTTCGACTGTCGCTCATTGTATTGAATAAGTTTTTGATAATAATTAAATCCGAAACTGATATCTATCTAAAGACTTATTACTTGTTTTGTCTGATTAACTGATTATCTGTTATATCACTCACTCTTGTGTGCGATTCAAAAGTTTACAGAATTTTAAGTTTAGGAAAGCAATGCTTTCAGTGCTTTCAGTGCACGTCAGCCCAAACTTTTTTATGCATTTTAGGAGAGGTTTCTATAATTAGAAGATTTCGGTCTATTTATAAATTAATCGCTTATATCATGTAAACAGCTAACAGTGCTAACAGTTATTGCACTCTTTATACAACATTTAAGAAAAAGTTATGAAATATAGTGAATAATAATAGCACTGTTCTGTACTGTACTCAGTGTACTGTATAGTAAGAGTGTGGCCATAGAGGGGTTCAGTTTCCTCAACTGGTAAAGCATTTTTGTGGCCATTCTATGTGTGCTCTACGTGTGCTCTATGGGTGCTCTTTAGACTCGCAAAGCGTAACAATTGTGTCGGACCTAATGATTTGTCTCATTGATGGTGTGACACAATCGATATACTAGTGAAGCACCCGATTCACACGAATGTTTTTATGACACGCGTCAGGATATTCCCTTTAACTACACGTGCAGTGCGACAGTGCTTCAGGTTGTGCTTCACTGCTTATACGCATAGTATAGGCTTTGCTTCCGAACACTTGCTATTCAATCAATTGTTTCGTTTGCTTCTAAGGATGAGCTGATTCTGAATAACAGATTTAAGGCACGTGTCTTTGTTAGGGACCCGTACCGACCCATACTATTGACCTATCCTATCAACCGACCACTGATCGCAGCAAAGGTATTAGTTTACTCACAGCGGGATTATTCGTTTCAATTGAATCGCTAATAGTTAACAACTTTTATTGCAATTATTCGGAAACAGTCTTTCCTTTTAGTCCTACTTATAATACTGAGTCGTGAGTACTGAAGAGTGTATTAAATAAGTTGTTTGGGTTAATACAAAGTATACAACAAATGAGGATTTAATCCGAATTCCAATTATTTTTATTTTACTGAAAAAATTGCTTATTTTTCTGAATAAAATCAAATAAATGTTTGCTTAACTCGTGTGAAGAGACAAATAAATTATTATTACAACAAAACTGATTAGAAAACTGACTCGAATTGTAGTATAGATTCAAATGAAAACTTATTAAAGGAATAAATCAGAGAAGATAAGCAATTAGACACAACTACTAATCTACCAAGATTTCGAACAATATTGAACTTGAAATAAATCTAAATATTGATAATATGAACAATCAAATGAAGGTTTCCATCAAATCAGACTAATTATCAAATTTGACTACACTTTACCCCTGCGTAGAGTCTATGATATATTGTGAAAACAAAGCATCACACAAAGCACCTGGATACATTGTGACTATATTATGGCTATATGGCTCATAAGTAGGGAAGTGGGCTCTGCTCTGCACAATCACTCAGTTTCTGAGATTGCGTTCACTGAACTGATAATGTGAAGCGCCGGCCATATCATTGGGTGGAATGCCTGAACTTCGTGTAAACGGCGAAAGTGAACCTATACTTGTTTGGCCCGGATTCACACCAAGATTTTCCCAATTGATCCACGAAAGACGTGCCGTTAAATCTAGTGATGAGAGTTCAGTCAATTGTCTGCTCAGACAGTACTGCATGTGAGTCAAAGTGGGAACTGGTGTACAGACCGCTAGTATTCCACTCGTGCGTGTGCTCGCCTTTGATCTCCCCTTTCAGGCATTTCTTGATATAAGTGAGCGGATCGTAATCAGACGACAGGATCTCTTTGAGTAAAGCGATGTAAGCGATCGCTAGCCTTAAGGTATCGATTTTGGAAAGTCTGCAAACAATGCAAACAATGTATTAGTATTTCAATCAATTCATTCATTGAATGCCACAATTGAAGCCTATCTTTAAAATGTGCTTAAATGACAACAAATACCTATAATACCGGGTCAGGTATACAAGTATAATGATGATGCCATATAGCTCCACTTTCTCTCCATTAATAAATTAAGTGAGCAATGTAAAATAATCAAAACTAAAAGATCAAATTAAATCAAATCAGTAAAAGACCCAGAACTAATATGGCTTTCATAGAACGAATTATAGTCAAACTCTAAAAGTAACCTGGCAGAAATTTACTTTTATGGTCTGACATTAGTTTCTAAACTTGGCAAGTGAGAAATTCTACCCTGCTGGTTAGAGCAGCATCAGGGCGATTGAGGCCTTTCCTTTTCCTCGGGGACAGGAGAGTGAGTGGCGCTGCGCACCGGAAGTGAGAAGAATCTGAAATAAGAGTTGAATACCTTTTCTCGAATGGAAAGGTGGGCACATGGACTCTCAACTCCTCGAAAGCACTGTTGATGCTGAGCATCCTCTTCCTTTCCCGAATGTTAGCTGCATGACGTTGTACTTTGTATGGCCCATGCGATGGATAGCCTCCCGGACCCATCATAGCATTATATCCACTATTAAAGATTCCATCGCAATGTCCACTGTCTGTAAGTTTTGCGGTTTGGCTCAGAGTTTCAATTCAGACAACAGAGCCCTTGCGATGGACTCCTTATTAATCTCTAACTTATTTTGAAACAACTGAATGCTCTTTATTATCAATATTGATATTAAGCCTCAAATTATTTTACAAATGATCTGATAATTTGGCAAAATATACATTCTTTGGAAAGTTATTTCAAAATAATTATTCGATTCATACGGATTAGACTGATTAGCAGTATATGATTTCAATGCCTGAATGTCTGTTAATCTGTTGTATCGACTGAACCATAATTATAAAAACTCAATCAATTGTTTGATTTTAATTAGTATGACGTCAGCCAATCAACAAATAAACCACTCTATTGAGGCACAGGAATCACATAGTTCTCTGATTAGTTCAGTAATTATCGGCAAAACTTCATTTGCTTCAAAAGTGGATCAATGTTTGGCATCCATCGCATGAGCCAACACAAGCAATACCAACAAAAAGATTATTAAGAAAAGAATTCTTTATTAAAATATCTTAAAATGTATTTAATGTCAATTATTATTAAGTATTTTCAATAAGAGATTATCGAATAATGAGCCAAAGGAGCGCTTTATCTCAATCTATAGTCTTATCATTTGACACAACTTTTCTAAAGTCCATAATTTCTGGAAGCGATCCTTTCATCGGCAGAGCAGCACTGGCTATTTGACGAGGGTATTGGGGTATTTGACATTATCCCCTTCCGCAATGCTGACTAATGAACATTCTAACAAATTAGTTATAATTTTGCTTGTTCATTTAGAAATCGGAAAACGCGATTATCATGAACTCAGGAACTCAAAATCCGTGCGCGCACACGGATCTCATAGACTAACTTTTTGAGCGCACCAACAGATCATTACTACTGTAATATAAACAGAGTTTAGATAAAGATTATTCACACGAGTTATGAGCATCATCCTAGTTAAAGGTCCCTGTTCAGATACATTACAGAAACGTCTGCAAACTCACTAAAATCTATTAATTTTATTTATTGCCAAACTTTTCCGAATATTTCTCAAATTATAACTAAAAATTCAGATATATTTTGTTATGATTTAAGGGTTGAACTAATCTTATTAACATTGACTGCAAAACGTATGGTCATATATGTATCAGGGTTCAATGTTTGCTGACTTATTTGATCTGACTCAAATATATTTCTAATAAGTTATTTGTGAATATTTCAAAGAGGGATTTCTTATCAAATGTAAAATAAACTAAACTGGGACAAAAGTAAAGTACTAGGATATGAGTTCAATACATAGTGTTCACACATTTCAGTTGCAAACAAGTGCTCAAATGTCTGTAAATTCATAACAGATTTTGATATTAGGCCTTGTTGAGACCCGGCAAATACAAAAGTTAAGCTCCCCCTGAATGAATCATGATACTTTTGGAATTCTTTGTAATATTAAAATAAAAGAGATCTTGTCTTTGAGTGACTTTCATTTCAAATCAGTTTAATTATTATCATTAAAATTGGCCGTCAATTATGTAAGAGTAATGTTCACAATTCAAATCGAACAGCTACTCGATTCGCATACCTGTGCTGGACGCGCGTGCCAGCCTAAAAAAGTCTAAAAACTCGACTTTTGTGCGCGTCGTACACCGAAAATGGCGCCTTTGGCCGGTTTTGTTCAAGGCTGAATTTTTCATAATTTAGCTAAATTAGGACAAACTTGCTCCAAATTCAAAATCTGTCTTCTATTTGAAGCGGTATTTTTCGGCCATCTTGTTCGCCATTTTACCACCTGCTATACTCTACGTCTCGGCCGACCCTGCACATCACTAATGAAGAGTTGGGTCATTCTATTTTATTTTCCTGACGCCTAATAACTTAAATATTAATACAAATAATTTATTTTCTATTCTATGCTTAAAATATTCAACAATTTTAGGCCTATAACTCAAATATAATGTAATCATATTTACTCTTCGGATAATTTAGAAAAAAATTACTCTACAGTACTAGGGATGGCCAATGGGGGGGGTATAGCCAAAATACCCCCCCTAGGTTTGAAAATTGGCAAAATACCCCCCCGCTAGGTTTTCGAAAAGCAAACCTATGTTTTTTGGCATAAAACATACCCCCCCAAGACTTTTGGCAAAATATCGGAAA
>JAQIWA010003615.1:0-10061 GCA_034693305.1 Eueremaeus valkanovi | reverse complement strand
CCCCCCCCCCCCCCCCCCCCCCCCGAAAACTCATCGGAAATAGGCCACTCCAAAATGGCCATTTCAAAACCTAGGTATTTTGGCTATACCCCCCATTGGCCATCCCTATTTAATATGTAACTACATTAAGACGTCATTTCAATAATGCTGAGTCTTTATCATCCTGGTTGGCTAACCCTATTTGTGTCAGATTACTTGATCGCATGATTTCACACAAATAAACATTATAAACATAATCAGTAATTAGTATACAGTAAACACTATAATCAGCATAATCAAGGTCTTTATTATAAACTGAATTTTCCTTTTCTATGCGAAATATAGTGAATATTAATACTAAAACTGTTTTGATGTAAGTTATGTTAGGATTGACTGACTGCTGAGTCTGACTCCCATTTGCTTAACACTCATGTATTTCATAAGTATTTCCTATATTTCTGTATTTTGCAGACAACTTGTGCACAATTGACATGAGTTTAGCATAATTTCAAAATTAATTTTATTTGTTGCCTAAAGTAAGGGTTTATTATTATTATTAACAAATTATTTCGACATAAATAATATGAATTGTTTATAAAAAAAAAGTTTGCAATCATTTCAGAGATTTACTAATATTAGTGAAGACAAGAAACGATTTTATTTGTCTTTTTTGAATACAATTTTCGAAACATTTTCGACTCTTTTAAGAATAGTTTGAATTAGAAGTTCTTATATTAGAAGTAATGGCTTTAAAGGGAATAAAGGTCTTAGAAATATCAGGTTTAGCACCGGCACCTTTTTGTGGACTACTACTAAGCGATTTCGGCGCTGAAGTACTTCGAATAGACCGGGTATTTATTGGCTTAGTTGTGCTTGAGCTCGAACTTAACATATATTGACATTAATAGCCGCATAACAGTCAACCGGATTGTCTGAAAAGAGGCAAAAAAACTATTCTGGTTGACTTGAAGGCCGATAAAGGCAAAGAAATTTTTAAGGTATGAAATGAAGGAAATGAAGGAAATGAACTAGATCATTTGAATAATTACATCTAATATATGGCTTGTATTGAATTGTGAAGAAATTGAGTAATTCGGCGGATGTTCTGATAGAGCCGTTCAGACCCGGAGTTATGGAGAAATTGAGTTTAGGACCCAATCAGTTGATGTCCACTAATCAACGCCTTGTATTCGCGCGGCTCTCAGGCTATGGCCAGACCGGACCTATGGCTAAGAAAGCGGGCCACGACATAAACTACTTGTCCATCGCTGGCATACTTTCCAAACTGGGAACAGCCAAACAGCCTGCGCCCCCGATCAATATACTCGGAGACTTTGCAGGTCTTTATATAGAATTAACTCGAATTCAATTCAAATGTAATACAACTTTTGATCCCATGTTTGTCGTCAGAGGCGGTGGACTTCTGTGTGCTTTAGGTTTGTCTCCTTTTAAACACTTATTAATATAAACTTATATATAATATATAGCAATAATTTGTTGAACTGCTGGACAGGTATATGTATGGCTCTATTGGAAAGACACCGGTCAGGCAGAGGTCAAATAGTTGACCAGAGCATTACTGAAGGCACTGCTTATGTCTCCTCTTTTATTTGGAAATCAATGGATTCTGAGGGCTATCCGATGCGGGACATGATGTGGCCCAACCCTCAGCAACGAGAAGGCAATCTACTGGACGGCGGATCACCTGCTTATGGCTGCTATCGAACTAAAGACAACAAATATATGTCTGTCGGAGCTCTTGAGCCTCAATTTTATGACAGATTCGCGACAGCCCTGGGATTGGATCCGAATAAATACAGTCGATATGATGTCAATGATTGGAAGGGTTTGAGAGATGAAATCCAAAGTATATTTGAGGGTAAAACCCAAAGCGAATGGAGTGAACTGTTCGATGGAGTCGATGCTTGTGTTACTCCAGTTCTAGACTTGGAATCGGCTCATAATCACGAACAGAATCGAAGTAGAAATGCCTTTTTCAGTGACGGAACTCCTAAACCATCGCCAATACTGTCGCGAACGCCTGCCGTTCCCGAGTCAGGGGATTGTAAAGTGATTACTAAAGAATTGCTTTTAAAAATGGGTTATTCTGAGTCAGAGGTCATGGATTTGGCCAAAGATAATGTGATTGAGGTCGAGGACAATTTGTCTAAAATAACTAAATCTCTTCTATAATATCAGAAGTAATGACAAAACAAATCAAAAGTCAAATATATTTTAATAAATTCTCATTTCATAAGACATAACCGAAAAGTAGGAAAAAATATATATTTTATTAAATTTTTAAACCGATTAACAAATTGTAATAACAATTGAGATCTGAATATAATCTGAATCTAATAATAAACTGAAGGTCAGTATCAGTTCCCTAAAGCCGATCCTAATCAAAGAGCTTCCTGTTGTCCGGCACTGTTGGTATCGTTGATCTGTTCCTCTTTGAGGGCCAATGTCTTGCAATCGCCGCTCAGGTGTTGGATGTCATGCAGTTTCAGACATTCGGCAGAAATTATTTGCTTTTTATTGCTATAAAAGAGTTTGAATTCATTGAGCGAAGTGTTGGGCGTTATAACAGTCGGTGACTGGCCTTTGAACTGACACTTCAACTCATCCCTGAAGTACTTCATTGTCTCTCTGATGACTCCGCCGTGACTTACGATCAAAACGTGCCAATCATTGGACACCAAATGAATCAAATGATTGCTAAAGAAGTCAACAACTCTTCGGTTGACCTCTTGTAGACTTTCGCCGCCTTTTGGTGTGAATTCACTCAATCTGTTCGCAGGAAAGCCTTCTTTGGCGGCCATAGCCTTCAGATCGTCCAAAGACTTGCCTTCAATGCAACCAAAACTGCGTTCTCTGAGTCTGACATCTGTTTGGATCCGTTGATCGCTTTTGACGACAATCTTCGCCGTATCTAAAGCTCGACTCAAATCACTGGAAAATATTGAATCAAATCGATTGCAATCCAAGTGTTCCGACAATTGCTTCGCCTGATTGATCCCGACGTCACTCAGTTTGGTGTCGCTCTGGCCCTGAATTATCTTCACCCGATTGGCCGTCGTTTGACCGCTGAAGACAATTAAGACAATTGACTATTGATTTAAAGTTAATTCGAAACTAATCTATAAATCAATGAATTCTTAGACTTACTGTCGAACAAGAGTTACGAAGAAGTGATTCATTTGAGACATTTGGTGGCAATTAATTCACAGATATATAGACTTTTGGATTATTCACTAAATTGTGGTTTAAATGTATAAACAATTTGAAACAAATGAGTGCTTCGTTTGATATCCAGAAGAAGGCACTAAAGGCTCAATCGATGACAACATTAGCTCTAAAATCAAATATTCTTTAAATTCTTCGCAAAAATTCTGCTTTTAATGAATTTCTTAAATGAATTCAATTTTCAGTTAATAATAATTTTTGTTTTGTTTTTCTTCAAAAAAGATCATAACTTAAGCTCATTTTCTGAAACTTCAAACAATTGGAGTAATACTAAACTCTTAAGTCATTAATGAAAGCGAATGAAGTGATCATTGAATTGAAGTAATACTAAAATATAAGGAAATATAATATAAAGCGATCTTTCGTTTGCATTGTTGTGCCAATGAATGCCAGAACTGAATAAATTGAAAACTCATTGTATTTTTGAAATATTAGACGAAATTTTTTATTTTCCTTCAAATTAATAGGATTTAGGATTGAATTGTATGAATAAAAAGAAGGGAAAAAATCTCTTATATTTCCTTTTCAGTTGAATAGTTGGATAAGTTTAATGAATGCCAGAATGAGAGTCAGTATAAGGATAAGGAATATTCTGTTGAATACTACGTTGGGTACGCGCATGAGCTCAGGCAGAGTATATGTGCTTCAAAACAAATTCTATCGGTATTAAGGTTTGGATACAAATACAACGATTGAGACACTTATAGTATTTTGCTATACATTCCCAAACAGTGAGAACTTATGGACACAATCGCTATTAAAGAGCTGACAAATCCAGTTATTATAATAATTATTATTAAATAATGTGTTTAATAATCTATTCAACGATTTTTCTGACAACTTATCAAATATGAAAAACTATTGGTTTTTATGAATAAAGAATTTTTCCTTTTTTTTCTAATAATAGCAGTCATTCTTCACTTTTTGCTTTGAAATCTTATAAGTATTCATTCATATCCGGGATTTCAAAACTAAATTAACTGTTGATTACTCTTATGGAGAAAATTGTTTTGAATTTATCTATAAATTTGTTTTAATTGATTTCAAAGTCGATATAAAATATTAATTAAAATTCAATTTAATTTATATGAATTTTTTCAAACGAAGAAAATATTTATTCTTTTATACAAATCTGTTGCGCAAACCAGTTAAGTAATCCATAGGAATGTTACTCAACTCAACCATCAACTACTGGATTGAATGCAATAGAATTTTATCACAAATGTTGGTATTGTTTGGATTAGCACTGCTTAGTCTAACGAAAGGTAATTAATAATTATAATCAATAAATATTTGCTTTTATTTTTGTGTTTAATTAAAATTTTATAATATTTTCATTGAATTGAATGCCAAATGTTATCTAAAAAAACCTAAATTTTAAATGAAATAAATAATTAATCGATAAATATATAGTGAACTGCACTTAAATTTTCTGACATTTGTGTCTCAGATGATTTGACTCAATATATTGAATGATCGACTATTTTAAAGAATGTATAGTCTGTATAGTCTGTATAGTCCGGTGAAACTCAATTTATACGAAAATACATGAAATAACTTGCAATACATTCAGAAATCTTTAACTCAATTCAGAACTGAGTTTTATATTTTATTTTTATTTTCAATTAAATTATTATTATTTTATTTAATAATAAATATAATATAATTCAATAATCTTAAGCATAAGTTAGAAATATTTTGGTTCTCGAAAATAGTTACTCAATATATTCGTTATGTAATTGAATTTTCTTTAAATATTGTGAAGTCTTTCTTCAATTATTTAATTATAGTTAATATAAATTCTAATGAAAGAGCCTTTAAGTCAATCTTCAAACACTGTAAGGAATGTATAAAAGAAAACATTTTATTATTAAAATTGTTTTCTATTCGTTTGAACGAAAAACTCATTTTAATATAAATAGCAGTGAAATAAAGTCAGACAAAGATTTTCGTACTTCTATTCATTTATTCGCCAATTAATAATTTAAGTATTTTTAATGATATTTTTATAATGTAACCATGATGAAAGTGAAAGATCATCATGTTCACTTGAGTAGTTTTATACATATACAGCATAGGTAACAATTTCTGATTCCCGGAATCATTTTTAGGAAGCATTAATGATAGCAAACTATATAGCAAAGTGATCGGGCTCAACAAATATAACATGATGATAAATGCAGTAAGAAAGGTAAAAATAATAATGATTTATTGAATGGACTAGTAGTACAAAATTAAACAAAAGAATGAACTAATAGAGAGTTTGGTTCAAATGAATGCAAAAATCATATCTTTTTTTTATGATTTGTTCTCAACTTTTATTCAGAACTTTTCCGCTGAACTCATAAATTACAAGATTTGATTCAGGTGCAATTTCAATATTTCTGTCAAACCTGATATACAGTATGATTATAGGCTATTTGAAGTCAATAAAATATAATCAGGTTAAATCTGGAAACTAAAGCACATAAAATGTCAATTTCAGTCAAAGTATTTTATTAATAACCAGAACTAAATTCAATTACATATATTGTGTAACTGTATTGTGTGTACAACTGTATATTTGAAGTAATGCCAAATATTGGTACTGGGCAGATATATTATTTGATATTCGAGCAAGATACTTAGCGTTTTTTATATAAAATCCTTGAAGATATAAAAACTTGAACTAACATTTATTCTTGCTCCAGGCCAATTTCTGTTACTCCAATTGTGTTTGAATAAAATGTTCAAGTACAGTACAGTACAGTACACTACCACATGATTTGATTCTAAAGAAAAAACAGCAAATATTTTATAGTGTTTTGGTTATACTAATCCCCCTTGGCATTCCCTGGTTTTAATGTATTCTTCTTTGTTTTGTGGCTTAATTGCAAAACTAAATACACAACTAATACACAAATATAGCTTAAAATTCGCGGAAAATTTATGGCATTCAACAGAATTACGTATAAAACGATGAATCGATTGGTATTAAAAGAGGAAAAGTTTTTCTACAAATATTGTGAAAAATGAGCTCAAAAAACAAAATGCAGTGCATTTGTGATAATTTATGCCAAAGAATGTTAATATAAGAGTTTCGATAAACAAATATGAATTCTCCATAAAATTATACAGAATTTTGATCAATAAATCGGTTAGTTTTGAAAATTAAGAATTTTAATTAAATTGATTGCAATTTTTGTTTTATTATTTTCACTTAATATTAATATTATTTATATATTCAATCATTTCAGTCATATATTTATTCTGGAATTTCCTAATTTCTAAATATTATATATTATATAGAGTACTGTCCAATAAAATCGAGTACAGTATTAGTCAATTAAAAGTACACACAACCAACGGACAAGACTAGTAGGAAGGAAATGCCAACTTATGAGCTGACATCACTTCTCTGTCATCAAATGGCAAGGAAGCATTCACAATAAAATTTTGAAAAAATTACCCTGTATTCTTTTGGGTATATGAATCCAACCATCAATTTATTGTTCTATAGGACGAATTGAAGAAAGAAGACTAGTGTTAGCTTATCAGCTTGGTTGTTTCCAATTACTAGTCCATCGCATTTAAATTAATCCAGTCTTTTTGTTATGACATAACAAATAGATCATTTTTATCATATATAGGAGCATGTTCATTTTAATATTGATGAATTAGGTCACATATACTGTACTTGACTGTACTTGACAATTAATACATTTAGTTCACAGTAAACATTTAAATAATACCATTTTATTAAAGATGAGTAAAATGAGCTTAGCTAATTTTAATAATTGGATGTTTGAAATATAAAGGTATTAATAGAATAAAAACAAAATTTTCTAATTCTTCTAAAAAATATGCATTATATTTGAATTAAGCTTTTTATTATACATCCATCCATTCATTAATCATTTTGTGCAATAATTTCATTAATCATATAAATGTTATTATGTTTCGTACAAAACATTGATTTTAATTAATTATTTCTATCGTCTTATTATTGTTTTTAATATTCAAAACAAATCACATTTCTTCCCAACATATCAACCAAAGTTCAGTTAGTTTTCAATTGTGTTGGACTAATTTGATGTAACTGTAATTTAATCAAGTACATTTTCAATCTGGTTTATGTAAACATTTAACTCTGAATTTAAGGGATAATTCTTTGCCAAATGAATTAATAATATTAAATATAACTGAAATTTAAGGTATTTTCAAATATTTGTTTAATTTTTCAATAAAGCACTTGAATTGATGAGAATTCTCATAAAGAATATCTTAAATACTATTTACTTAACTTATGGTAGACTTGAAAATTAATTTTGGATCCAATAATATATTAATAATACAAATGCAAGATAAATGCAAACTCATTAGTCATATTCAGACCAACAGAGTATTCAAATGTAATTTCACAAAAATTCAATAAATTCTATTTTAAACTACAATAGTATACTTAGACCTGGCTTATATTTAAAATGAATGAAGTTCTCAAAAAATAAGTTCAAAACATAAACAGTTCGTACGATAGTTAAGGCTTGCAATAATATGATTACAAATTCATGTGAGTTGTGGTTTAGGAATAGAGTACAGTATTATAAATATTCATTAGATATTAATTATTCTAATATTAAATAAATTTTAATCTCAGACTTAATTTGTTCGTACGTTCATTAGTAGTGTTGCATAAGTTTGAATAATGCTTTCATTCCGAGAAAGTTTCTAAACTATGAATATTTCTATAATTCTCTACAATATAAGCATTTTTCTGATAACAAAGTTCTATCTCTTGCACAACACGAATGCATTGATCAGAATATTCTGCTTCAGAGCATAAAAGAAAAATCTCGTTTCAATCAGTGGATTGCGTGCATTGCGTGCATTGCGTGCACACAAATTAATATTTATCATTACTGCCTATCAATGCTTCAGAAGCCTAATCGGTATCTATTATTGAAACTAAATTGAGTTTTCTCTCATCAGCTTTCGATTGAATTCTTTTTATTTTCAGTTTTAGAGAAGTGATAATTAGAGGACTTATTAGTTATTAAATACCTTTTAATTAAGTCTAAATGAGACAATTGCACCAGGAGCCATAGGCAGTAGGCAGTTCCGGTTAATTGCAAATAATTTATTTGGATTTTCAATCAGATTCAGTGAGAAAGCCATAGAAATGACTTTTTTGAAGCCTTTTAAAACTGAATATAAAAAACTAATCTCTAATGCATTCAATAATTTTCTGTGAACTCAATTGAATTGATAGATATTAAGTCAGATTAACTGAATCGAAAAAATCAATTAAAAGTCAGCATTCAATCAGATTTTATGTCCGATAGGTTTCACTTCAATAGGTTTTTACTGCAATTAATTTTGGATTTGGTCTTAAGATTATTCTTCGTTAGAATCAGTCGATAATATCCACTAATTATATAATTCTTAAAGACATTGATAACAGTTTTAATTGCGATAATTATATATTAGAGTAAAGATCAGGCTTTATATAAAGACAAGGTTGAACAACATTATATATATCCACTTTCTATAGTAGCTTATAATTCTTAAGTAAAGTTCTTCATTAATAGCAGGTAAAATTTTTTATAATATTCATAGTTTTGTTTGAATCTGTGTCAAATCTCATTGTTAACGTTGGCCACTTTCGTGTTTCGGTAATTACCTCTGGTTGCTAATAACGGCCAGTTTTCCCGTTATATTTGCGTCTCGTTGTTAGTAAAGAGCAGTTTCGGGTTCACTATTTCTCATTGTTAACGATGGCCACTTTTTTGCCTTGAACCTAGGCCCCGTTGTTAGTAAAGACTCGCTGGGCCTTCCCTTCCTTCTTTCGAGGGGTGGCACACGAGGGCGAATCTATAATATCCATTTCTAAAGAAAGTGAATATAAAAAGGGAAACGAATGATATATAAAGTATAGATTTTGTCAATAATGTCGACACAAATACTTTAATCTCAACTCAAAGATTGAGAAACACTGCTTACAGTTATAAACGGTATTATGTAATACAGTATACAATCTGTGATACAATTTATATTATAAACAAAATTGATTTCAATTCAATTCAGGTAAGAGTCTATCGGCCATCGATTTGGCAGACCAATAAGCATGCTACATTTGAGCCTCAGACTACTCATTCCTTTAAAGCCCATTGAGTTTTTAAATCAGTATTTGTCTGTTTCTATGAGCAGATGACCTGAGGAAGTATGTTCTGACCCTGAACACTACAGTACAGCACAATTTGAATAAATCTTGACGTTTGAGATAACTTTCATTCGAGATTAGATTAAAGGAAGTCCTATCATATGACTGGACATTATCTATAGTACAGTTCAGTGCTTAACCATAGAGTAGCGGAAAATCTATTATTGTTTCTATTAATAAGCAGGATCATTATTCCTATTCCCAGAGATATCTTCTTTGCTAAACCAATAAACCGAATGTGTGACCACATGAGCACTATTTTAGATAAATGCCAGCAATAATATTAGCGTAACCTAGCACAGTTTCTCTGATTACTTATAGGAAGAAACCTCTGGTATTATCAGAAAAATAATGAATTTATCTTTTATTAAATATTCAAAAGTAGAGGACATTAAGAATTATATGCAATTATAATACACCTCTCAGTTATTCAAGAGTTTTTAGACATTAAGAGTTCGATAATATTTAGATATCAAACATTTGAAAACACTTTCACTGGACATATATTCCAATTCGTGAATTCGGAGTTCACTATTCAATACATTATAGCTGGGTATAAGCTAGAGATGTGCAAGCTCGGCCGAGTCAGGGGGGGTATAGGAGGGGGTAAAATGGCCGACTTTTGGCTCAAAACTCA
>JAQIWA010003614.1:0-10065 GCA_034693305.1 Eueremaeus valkanovi | reverse complement strand
TCTGGAGATGACATCAGTTTGTATATAGTTTTGCCGAATCAGAGACGAGGACTCAAACAACTGATTACAGAATTGAATGTTTGGACTCAGATTGAGAACAGTATAAACAAATTAAGTCAGACTGAGGTTAAGGTAATGGTTCCCAAATTCAAAATCGAAACCTCGTATTCACTGAACGAACAATTGTCTGCAATGGGAATGAAAACAGCGTTCACTTCATCCGCAGACTTGTCTGCAATCGATGGCAAACATGACTTATATGTATCGCAAGTAATACACAAAGCATTCATAGAAGTCAACGAAGAGGGCACCGAAGCTGCGGCCGCCACAGCCATCCACGTTGGGCTAAAGGCATCGATCGATAGACCCAAACAGACCCCTATCTTCAGAGCTGATCATCCGTTTCTGTTCTTCATTCGTAACAACAAAAACGGAATGACTTTATTCAGCGGACATATCAACCGATTATAAACCTATCGATTGTTTTCTCAATTCTTATGCATTGTATTCAATATACAGTATACTCTCTTTTGACTCCAATTAATGTTAAATTCCTTTATATTCAATAGGTTTGAACGGATTCGCTGACTAATCACTCATATATTCTTCATTTTCTTTAAAATATATTTTTATCAATTGATTAAAAAGTAGTCATTTGTTAGTCTTTGGGAATTATTGCGAAATAATTCAATTATGTCCCACATGTTTACCCGCATTAGTTTGCTACAAATAAATTATTTTTATTCAGAGTTATTAGAAATGTAAAACTGAAAATGTTTTTAAATAAAACAATTGAAAACAACTTTTGATATGAAAACAGGTGTTAAATACAGACTATTTTCAGACACAAAAGAAGATTAGATTTCATATAAAATGAAACGAATCGCACAATAATTATAACATTAATAGAGTTTGTGTTTTAATCGAAGAACTTATGTCTAAAATGTATAAAATTTTCGTTACTGTTCTGATTGTAATAATTGGTCAGACATATGGAAGACCAGTTCAGACGAGTTTGTTATCCGAGGCCAACAATCACTTATGTTTAGGTCTTCTCAAACATCTATACAACGATCAGATGAATGTTTTCTTCTCTCCGTTCAGTATTTCCACTGCATTTGCAATGTTATATTCGGGTGCGAAAGGAAAGACAGCAGAAGAGTTGAGAGAAGTACTGGGCTATAATATCCGCAACATCTCCGACACAGAAATCAATCAACAGTTTTCAGATGTTCTCAAAGGCATTGGAGAGTTGGACAAAAATACATACGAATTAAATGTCGCGAACAAAATAGTGGTTCAAAAGGACTTTGAAATTTTGGAGACATTTAAACAGAATTTACAAAAATATTTCGATTCGAGTATAGAATCCGTGGATTTCACACAGAATTCCGATAAAGTGATTGAGTCTATCAATCAATGGGTTAGTCGTCAGACAAATGACAAAATTAAAGACTTATTGTCCGAACCTTTGGATCCAATGACTCGATTGGTTATATTGAATGCCATTTATTTCAAAGGAGTTTTCAAAACAAAGTTCAACAAAGAGTATACAACAGAACAGGTATTCTTCAATGACGGAGACAATGAAGTCCAGACACAAATGATGAGAAGAAGCGGAGAATTACACAGAAGTGCCGGAAATCAATAGCAAATTACTAGAGATTCCCTATTCTGGAGATGACATCAGTTTGTATATAGTTTTGCCGAAACAGAGACGAGGACTCAAACAATTGATTACAGAATTGAATGCTTGGAATCAGATTGAGAACAGTATAAGAAATTTGAGACAACAATATGTTGAGGTAATGGTTCCCAAATTCAAAATGGAAACCTCGTGTTCACTGAACGAACAATTGTCTGCAATGGGAATGAAAACAGCGATCACTTCATCCGCAGATTTCTCTACAATCGATGGCAAACATGACTTATATGTATCGCATGTAATACACAAAGCATTCATAGAAGTCAGCGAAGAGGGCAGGGAAGAGGGTAACGGAGCTATGAATATGGAACGTGCTGGCCCTCGTCGTACCCCTCGTTACCTAATCTTCAGAGCAGATCACCCCTTCCTGTTCTGTATTCGCAACAACAGAGACGGAATGGTATTATTTGTCGGATATATAAATCAATTATAAGTACGATTCAGATAATGAGTTCCGCAATACATATCAATCACTTCAAAATCTTAATTATTTTCTTGATTACAATTATTATAGCTTTATATCAAATATCTAACCATGCTAATATGACATCCAGCGCGTTTGCATATACAGTCGAATTTATCCTTCTCAAATAAATCCCACGATCGTTTTTTACTCTTTAATATTCTGAGCCGACTGTACTATAAACTAAGCCTAATTATTAGTTGCGCAGAGCCACTGATATACCCTTTATTGATATGCATTGGATTACATACAGGGAATGTTTTCTTTGGCGCGCACTTTGAATCTCATATTACCAAAAAACTACTGGGGGTACAATATTGATGCTGGTCTCATTTGAAAGAGGGATAGTGGGAGTTTGATAAAAATAATATATGAAAAATATCCTTGCACAATTCAAGGCGCTAGATTCAAAAATTCTGAAATTTTGACTTTTCCATTAAGAAAATGGTAAAATCTTGATTTGAGCCCCATTTCTAAATCCGTATAAATTTACCGAAATAATCTACTTGGAATTAATCAGTGACAAACCAGCTATCGCTTACATCTCAAATATTTGCATCTGATTGGAAAAAATGAGTTTTTCCTACTAACTTTATTTTCGATAAAAAATAATATTTCAACATTTTTGAATCTGAAACCTTGAATTGTGCTAGGATATTTTTCATATAACATTTTTATCAAACCTTCTCTAACTCTCTTTCAAATGAGACTATAATCAATTCGGTGTCCCCTGTGGTTTTTGCGTAGCTCCAGATTCAAATCGAAAAGTCAATATTTCAGCTTTTTCGAAAATTGCGCCTATAATTGTGCAAGGATATTTTTCATATATCATTTTTATCAAACCCCCACTATCCCTCTTTCAAATAAGACCAGCATCAATATTGTACGCCCAGTAGTTTTTCGGTAATATGAGATTTAAAGTGCGCGCCAAAGAAAACTTTCCCTGTATATTACTGATTAAATGTGAATTGTGATAGGTCTTCTCACCTTCCTAAAAGCCAGGGGTATGGGCCAAATTTGCGCCATTTAACCTAAGCTATCAGGTTGCAGATAGGTTCTAAATTACCAACCTAATTCACATGTTGCTCGCTTATATCAATAATATGATATTCTCTCTCATATTGATATTTGAGTTCATTTCTCTTCTCTGCGATAAACCTATAAAAATGAATATAAGATTAGATTTTGGAGATTATATACAAGTATTTCAAAATTGATTTTATTGGTTTGGATCTACTGATCGGAATACACAGTATTTACTAATCAATTCGATTCAATCATTTGTTTTAATTATTTCACTTTAGGTCTGCTTTTGGACTATGATTTCGATTCAGTCAAAGCGATTACAAATGAAACGATTAATCAATTGATTAATGAATTTCGGGAACAACTCGTCGATAATGTATCGGTTGAGACACAAATCATATCAGACTTTGCAGATTTCGAGAACGATGTCGAAGAAGATCCTGCAGTTTGTGAGCAATATTTGTTACTTATATTCAACACAATAATCAGGGTATAATAGGGTATAATAGGGAATAATAGGGAATAAAAGGGCGTAATAGGGCGTAATAGGGCATAATAGGGCGTAATAGGGAATAATAGGGCGTAATAGGGCATAATAGAGCGCCTAATAGGGCCTAATTGGGCGTGTGCTTAAAGTTCACTATCAGTAAGCCTATGTACAGTATTCGGTAAATAAATTATATTAAAAGCAGAACTTATATTGAATTAGATAAATATTAATCGATATTTAAACTTGGTCTCACTAAAAATTGCTCCTACTGCCATGAATAACTGATGAATATAAAATCGTATAAAAAGATAATAACCAAGATAAAATTCAATTTATCTAAATTCTTAAGTATATAATAGTACTGTAAAATTTAATATTTAAGTATTTAAGTAAAAGTATTTAATATGAATATACTGTATGATTGAATGGATAAATGTCGTCAAACAATACATTTTCAGTGATTAATAGTTTTATTATAAAAATTAATGAAAGATGAAATTTCCGTTTGTTTTGAAGCTTCATATTCTGAATATTGAATGCAATGCTAATACAATTTCATCTGAACTAAACCATAATTTCAGAATTTTCATCCTTTGATTGAATGCTTTGGAGAGAAAGTAATGAATTTCTGTCAAAACATATCGTAATCGTAATAGAGATGAAATGAATTACATTCCCATTGAATCGCATTTTATTCAATAATATTTATATAGAATTTCTTAATAAAATATTAATACAATCAAAATAGGAACAGATTCCTCTAAACTTACCCTGAACATCTCTTCTGAGATCGAAGTTGCCGAAAATGACCATGTGCAAATGAAAGACCATCACTCACCATGATAGACCTGTTAGTCTAATAGGACAGGACCTAGGCGCAACTGAGGCCTGAAACAAATGGTTTGGGCAATTTGACAAATGCCAAGAATAAGCAGACGCTTATGTAAATATTAAATATATATATCATGGGGGTGGGTGGGTTATTTTACATAAGCCTTGTTCTAGACTTTTGTGAACTACGTTTAATGGGGAAAACCACACGTTTCAGGCCCCAGTTGCGACTAGGTCATGTACATAAACGTTCCTAAATTATCAAAAGTTTTATTTTTAACTGTTAGCAGAATAAGACCTAGAAACATATTCACATTTATCATAATACCAATAATTAATAAATTTCCCAAAAAATTGACCCCTACTAACAACTCATCAGAATATAACATTGACTATTATGCTATGAAAAAATCATTAAATCTGAACCTGTACTGTTTTGTTTTTTGCTACGAGTGAACGAGTTATAAATGTCATATTTTCTCACCGAAAAGACTAGCATTGGTTCAATGTGAAAAATATCATAGAATATAGAGAAATATCAGAAGTCTTTTTTAAAATTGATAATTTAGGAATTTTGTTGGTCATGTACCATCAGACTACACTAGTGATGGTCTTTCATTTGCCCATGGTCATTTTCAGCAACTCCGATCTGAGAAGAAATATGTTCATGGTTAGTTACTCTTCCTAACATTGTAACGAACTGTTCGGTAGTGTCCAACTATGAGAGTAGGGTTAGTTTTAGGGGTACTACAGATAACATTATAATAATTATTATTAATACTAAAACCTTATTAATAAATAATTATCATTTATTTAAGGAGAGCTCAATTTCGAGAGTTTATAATTATGAGTCATATAATATAGAATTTTAAGAATCATTTTGGGAAGACTTGACAAGATTTAGATTATTATGAATTTTAAATAAATATTCGACACTTCAGGCCAACAGTTAATGGTTATCATAAGTGCTCTGAAATGTGCGAAAACTAAAGTCTTGTATTCATTATTGCGTGAGAACTGTCCGCAAACTCTACTTCTGTCGATCATAGAGAACAACTGCGTTAGACCTGCACCGGACCAAGGATTGGGATTTCCAGGTTCTTATAGAAACTTCATATGATATTCATTTTGAATCATATAAATCATATTCATATCATTTTATGTCTCATGTCTTATGTCTTTCAAATATGCTTTAACTTTAAATACAATTCAAAATATACTAAAGTTTTTATGAAAATTAATTGTTTTTATTATTCAACAAAAGAAATATTGATTTTTAACACAATTTGAAAACTTCTGTAGTAATGACATCAATCGACGACATAATACCAATGCTGGTCGACATGAGATACGACTTAATGAGCGACTGGAATCATATCAATCTAATACATGACCACAGATTAGGTGAGATCTCCACAACATTCATATCAGTTTATAGAATTTGTAGAATTTTAATGAACCCAGGGTCAATCACCACTTTATCTAACATAGGAGAGTTTTATTCAAAGCCTAACGACCATTTTCTTCAGGGTATACCTGAGAGGCCACTCTCAAACCTATCCCTTGTATTGAGTCTACATTTGCATTGAATATACCGCTCGCTGTTAGTAAAGAGATATTTCATTTGTCGGTTAACAATAAAGAATCGAAGTTTTACTATCGAATTCATCCTTTTATTTATAACGAGTTTACATATCCCTGGGCAAAACTAAGTTATATACAGTTCATTTATGAATTAGAATTGATTTGGATTTTTATGATTATATTTATTAATATTATTGAAAATAGACTCAAAAGTATTGAATGATCTGATAAAGAGTCTGAAAGAAGCATCTGGGTCAGGCGTAACACCGGCTACAGTTACTGCTTATAAAATGAGTACAAATGAGTACGACTTTGCGGATGAATCCAATGATAAGAACATTAATTTAAAAAATGGTTTCAATTCATCCGAATTATTGGATATAATAATAAACGACAAATCACTCAAATATTTCGTTATTATCGGCGGCAGTAAAACGATTGAAGAGTTTATATTCGCTGCCAATCAGAGGTCGTTGTTATTAGTGCCGCGAAAATGGATAGTCATAATCGCAGAGCCCGTTCCCAGTACTTCGAAGTTCTGGCAACGAATGAATCCTATACTCAGTGTAACTGATATTTCGATTGTTAGGCGAGAGATATCCCGGTATAGCGAATGCAGCGAATTGAAAGAGGGCTGTCAGATGAGACTGGCCTTCGAAACACTGCGAGAGGCCATTAGAAAAGTGATTGAACTGCCCTTTTATGATTTTAATGATACCAAACAAGTGAAGGCACAGACCAAGAACAGAGTGATTGCAGAAATGAAAGTGAGTTATCCGTAAAGTACTTGTGAGTCGATTTCAAAATGAACTCATTTTTAACAAACAGATGAATGAAATAATTTCTTTGCTTTTGATTTCTCGTTGAATATTACGGACTAAATGTTTAAATATTGTGAGAAAACAATTCAGAAAATCAGAAAAATAGTTCATTTTTAAATGTTCTCATTAATCAGTTGGAGCTTAAAAATAAAGAGTTTAATAAATAATTTAAATTACAATTAAAGCTGGAATTGGGAACAGAGAAGTCATTGTCTCAGTTCTGCGGAAACTGCGATCGATATGTCGTTCAATCCCTTTATAAGCATAGAATTGGATCCGAAAAAGAAAGCAAAGATGAGTTCACACAATTGGAAAGTAATCCCAAATATGAAGTCATAGTAGAGAACACTGGCGTTTGGACTCCATTCAAGGGCTTACTGGATCGGGGTAAAGTGATTGGATATGAAGAGGGCAACCTGAAGAATAGACCCCTCGTTGTAGGAATCGTTAATGTAAGCAATCGATTGGTTTTCGATATAATTTAGTTTAAAAGTTAAGTTCAATTGTCATTTGAGTGAAGATTTTTATGAGTCCTCAGTTCTATATATAGAGTCCTTGGGCATTTTGCCAAGTTTTGATTTTCGGGATACTTTATAAACTTGAGATGCGAATCGCATACCAGACCATTCCCTTCCGCTTCTGCATAATTGTTATCAATTGAATTGATTTTCCCAAATAAATGCTCGAATAATACTGTATTTCCTGTCTCTATATTCAGTATAATTGTATCGTTATTTCAAAAAGGTATTCAATTGACTCCACATCCTTTTTATACTATTATTATACTGTATTTAGATTTTCATGAGATCATGAAATACTTGTCGACAAAATTAACCCCAACTTAAATAATGAATATTGTGTTTATCGCCCCTTTGGTGCAAAGCAACCGCCATTAGTGCACATTTACCCGAACGGGACGATCGATGGAACCACTTATCGAATGATTTTGGTTTTGGCCAAAAAAATGAATTTCACAGTGGAATGGGATAAAGACCTGACTTCTATAACTCTGGGCCGAAAGAAAGATGGCGTCTGGACGGGAATGATAGGGAAAGTTATCACAAATAAAGTGGAAATTGCAGCCAACGGGTACTGGAGGACAAAGGACCGGATGGATGCGGTTCACTTCACCTTTCCTTTTGATAAAGAAGAGATGTCCATGATGATTCAGAAGACCAGTGAAGACCATAAATATTTGTTTTTAACGCCTTTTACTTGGGATGTGAGTTACCCTAACCTACCATACGTTGAGACCGAGAATATACTATAATTGAGACCCAACTTAGAATCTTAGTCACATCTGAGACTTATTATTATAATTTCATTTCATTATGGATTCACAAAAGCCTTTGACACAAATCATTGTCTTTTTCTGATTCCTTATTCAAGGCTTGGGTTAGTATTTTGGTGACAGTCATAGTAATGGGCCCATTGCTCTGGATCGTTCACCGGTCGAGTAAGTATTACGATTACTACGATTTACGCGAAGATAAGGGACTGTTCAGACTGTCCAACTGCACCTGGTATTGCTTCGGAGCAATGGTCCAGCAAGGAGGCGATCACTTGCCACTGGCCATATCGGGGCGTATTTTAGTGACTTTTTGGTGGCTTTTTGTGATAGTGACGGTCACGACATATAGCGGTAATTTGGTAGCTCTGCTAACGTTCCCCAAAATTATACATCCGATTGAAAACCTCGAAGACTTGTTGTCCTACAAGAGCTCAATGAAGTGGGGAGCAGATGAAGGCGGGGCTATGCAGGAACTGGTGGAGGGGGCAGAACACGGACCGCTCAAACGATTGGCCGATAATATGAAATTCTTCCCTAAAAGAGATGACTATCTCTTCCAAAAGGTTAAGGACAGAGAACTGGCATTTCTGGCCAGTGATTCGGAGGTCCGGTATATGATTACAGATGACTTCGAGAAGACCAACAAAACCAAATGTGAAATGATGATTGCAAAGGACCCTGTCTTCACCAGTTCCGTCTCATTCGTCATAAATAAGGAAAAACCCGACGGCTTTAAGGAACGACTCGATTATGAGTGAGTGAACAATGCGTTCGCTTTTCTCCAGAAATAAAAAAAATTTCTTTAATATGACTGAAGAGTTGGACGAATGGCTAAATCGGGATTAGTTTTGCAGTGGAACTACAAGTTCGAAGTGAACGGCAATGACTGCTTGTATCCCCTCATAGGTAAGTGTCATCTATACTATCAAGTCTTCATTGGATTTGCAATGACTTGTGTTGACCCAAAGTACACGCCGGGGACGTCAAGAAGATAGGAATGGCTCATATGATCGGCTGTTTCTTTATACTCGGTATCGGATTATTGATGGGATTGGGATCTCTATTCGGCGAAGTGTTCCGAAGCAATAGAAAACTGAAACTATCCGGCGGTGCCATACAATTCACAGCTAACAAGCATTTGGGAAAATGGGATAAACTGAAGCTCTTCTACCAGAAGGTCAATCAGGGCTCGCTCTACAGCTCCTGGATCAACACAACCAACAGTCTGGTCGCCACTACTGCCAGAAATCCAACAAAATTACAGTTCAATTACCCGAACATCAAAGGAGAAGATGGCCGAAACCTACCGGTCGGTTGGGGTGACCCGAATAGGGCCCGAAACTTCAATACCCAATTCGCGGCCCAGCAGAACGTGAAGAAAGCCCCCTCGGTCTTCGGCACCAAAGACCAACCGACCAGTTATAACTCCAAAGACAACTATAATTATTTCAGTTACGATCCAATCAAATCCAGTTATAAGAATACTTTTGGATAATAATTGAATTGATTTAAAATTCTAAACATTTTCACAGAAATTGATTGCATGTATTGCTCAACACTTTACTATACTATAGTCTTTAGCCGTTATTATACTGTACTCTATGCTAAAGAGAGCGCACAATGAAGTAGTTTTTAATACACGACTATAGCTTTGCTCACCAATTGTTTTCTCTACAAATTCATGCCTTGGCTATTGCAATATCCAATGCTTTAATAATTAAATTATCAATCGCTTAATCTATTGCGTTAGGAAATATCCGAAATCATCAAGGCTATATATGTACAGGGTGTTTCAAAAGGTAGAACAAGTTCAACTCAATGTAGTAAGGGTGGGATCCCAGACACGACAGAGAT
>JAQIWA010003613.1:0-10069 GCA_034693305.1 Eueremaeus valkanovi | reverse complement strand
TTGGTTGCGATGGACCCCTCACCTGTCCTGTAATGTCTCAGACGCGTAGCATTGCCTCCACCGACACCGCAAGGTAAAAACACTGCCTGTAATCTCAGGGGCTCGGCAGTGTCCCCGAAAGGGGGTTGGTGCTCGAAAATGTTATGTTATGTTATGTTATGTAAATAAAAATAAAATAAATTATTTTAATTGCATTTTGTCATACAATCTGTTGTATTGTGTAAATGAATATATTTAGTCCGCACTTTTGTGTTTTTGTTTCAAACACTTTGAATGAAAATATTTATATGATTTGTAATTTTTTGTATTAAACAAATTGTACCTGAGCTAATCAATAAATTTGAAATTGAAATAAGTAACCAATTAATTAGTTTTAATTTTCAGGATTAAATAAAAATTAATGAAAACCACAAAATTACAGTTCATTTATGATTGAAAAATTTAGACTGGTTGAATTTGATTGATGGTTGTGATTTGAGGATAAGTCAACTATACAAAAGTTTATGTGTCCTATGGTTTTTGTATAAAAATAATAATAAAATTAATAATCAAATTGTGTCTGAGCTTATACAAGAACATTTACTCTTGAGTTAATGAATCTTTCATGACCCAATTATAACATTTTAATTTGCAATAAAAAATATTAACAAAAATTATAAGGTTACAGTTCTTGAATGGTTAATTTATCTAGATAAATTCATGAGTTAATCATTGAAATACAGAATATCCTGGCTCAAGAAGAATTAAGACTTTGGCTTAAGAAAGGAATTGAAAAGAAATAAATAAATAATTGTTTACAGATTTTAATCTTTTCTTAGAAATATAACTAGTAAGTTTGAAGAGGATTTGAAAAATACGAAACAGAGAAAAATATCAAAATGAAATCTTTCCTGATATGTTACTTTCATTATTACAGTTAAAATAAAATGGTTAAAAATTATTAGATTACAGTTCATCAAATAAAAATTTGTCTGGAGCAATTTTAATATAATTTGAGAATTGTTTGTACAGTTTATAAAAGAAATATATTTCACTCTACAGTGTATTCAAAAATGGTTTTTAAAATAATAAAAAAATTATGTAATGAATGAAAAATAATAAATGAAAATAAAATAAAATTTTATTGTATCTTGGCACACAAGCATATTGTACTGGCTTTATGTTTATGTTGCAAACATCTTTCATCTTTCATGATCACCAGAACACATTTAACTTCTGTGCAGGCACAGCAAGTCTTCTGGTGTTTTCAACTGCTGTGCATCTAATCAGCAAACAATTCAATTCTTCCAAATGTTTCACTTCATTACGAAATACTGAAGAACTGGAGCATTTCTTCTTCTTTAACCTAATGTTCTTACAGTCCTTCCCAGCAATGGATCAATCATTTTGTCATAAATAACACGTTTCGTGTTTATAAAATTGTCAGCTTATCTTGGATATCGTTACCCACATACATTATACGACCCACTTGTCAGAACGTTTTCGGAGACACTCTTCAATCAAACCAAGCGATAATAAATATAACTCGTGAGCTAGGGCAGTTTACTCATTTTAATGTTATATTTAACTTGCTCAATGAATTGTCTGCCCTCTAAACGTGTCATATTACTTGAAATGTCCATGCTAAACATTTAATTATTTTATATATTTTTAAATTCAAATTTTGTAAAATTATTATAATTTGTTTGAACTTAAGTAAGATTTGTATATATTTTGTGTAAAGTATTGATAAAATAATTTTTGTGTCAATCAAATTAAGTCGGAGTTTATATTAAAACAGTTAATCGTTTTAAATCCAATTACATTTCATTAATCAATCCTGATGCAATAAAATTAATAAAAATATCAAGATTACAGTTTTACAATGATATTTTAAGACAATCAGTTAAGTTAAATTAAGTTAAATTAAAAAACAATAAAAAATCTAATATCCTGGCACATTCAAAGCTGTTATTAGTTTACTTAAAAAAATAATAACAGAATATAGAACAATTCTCACATATTCCAATTCTATCATTTAAATTAATCTGGTGCAAATAAAATTAATAAAAAACAAGATTACAGTTCATTAATGAATTTCTTTTTACTGTATAAAATAATTGACTTAAAGAACAAAATTATAGAATACAGTTCTGGTTATATAAGTTATATTAATACAGAATATTAACCCATTTGTTTGCTCTTCTTATGTCTGTTAAAAAAATGTTTTATTTCGAATTCTTTTAATTATTTTGTTAAAAAATTTCAAACTAATATTTTTATGAAATTTGGAGAAAAATTGATTGAAAAGACTTTGTTATAGTTTTGAAATAACTGGCAAACTTTTGTATCTAACAGGTGATATTTATTGTAAAATATTTTATTCCTCTGCCAATTATTGTATCCACAATAATAAATTTAAATTTATATATACATTAATTATTATTTTATTAAAATTTTCACAAAAATATACAAATCATATATGAGTTCAAAATAATCCTATCGGTGATAGTATTCGAACCAGCTAGTTTACATTTATTATTCTGGATACAATAAAATTGATAAAAAACCCAAAAGATAACAGTTTATGAATTAAGTACTTTTCTACAATATTGTTATCCATGCCTATAAAGACACCACTTTTACCCTTAACAACACTCATAACCAATTCACTCAATTAAAAAATATTCATTAGTTCTTATAAAGTAATATCAAATACACCCCTCTGACACCATCAAATGAAGCTGGAGCCTAAATCAGATGAGAAAATTCAATAAAATTTTCTAATTTTGTAAAGCAACTGACAAAAATTTCTTTCACCAAGCGAATTTTTACTGGTGCAGCACAGGTAGCATTAATTTTGTATAAAATTAAAGGATAATTCGAACTATACAGGGAATAATAATTACTGTCAGACTTGTAATCGAAGGACAAAGGATTCAAAGCGCAAATTAATTTATGACTCCATAAATAAAACTGTAAACAAAATAATTAAAACCATGCGATCGATATATTGCTCACGATAAGTTTTCATTCTGAAACTGTAATCATGTTATTTTCCATAATTTTATTCAATCCAGGATAATCAAAATAATATAATTGGCCCCCATAATATGTCTTATGATATTTTTAAAATAAGCTCAGACACAATTTGATAATTATTTTACCAACATTTTAAACAAAAAAAATATACAAAACATGAAAAATTAAATATAATATAATTTTGTTTTACACATAATTATGATTTTTATTCATTTTGTGTAAAAAAATAATAAAATAATAATTTATATTTCAATCTATTTGTGTCTGTGTTTAATAAATGGTTGTGTTTGCCAATTATAATAAATTAATTAATCTGGATTAAATAAAATTAATAAAAATAAAAAAATTACAGTTCATGAATGCTGAAAACACATTCATAATTATAATGTTGATTTTCATTATTTTATTATAATTTTTTTGAACTGATATACTGTATGATTTTTATATATTTAGTGTACATTTTTATTAAATTAAAATTTTATGTATCAATCAAATTGTTACTGAGTTTATAATAAAAGGCTCATATCGGTCAAATCCAATAATGGTACATTAATTTATGTGGATACAATAAAATTAACAATAATTTAAATATTACAGTTGAGGAATGAAAATAGATCCAGAACAATATATCGTTGAATTATTTTATAATATTTTGTTAAACATTTGTTAAAATAATATTTCCATTAATTTATTATAATTTGTTTTGAACTCATATATGATTTTTATATATTTTGTGTAAAATATTTTTAAAATTATAATTAGACTAATATATTTTTCCATTTATATTGTGACGGGCACACTTGGACAATTTGTTCCGTATTGTTTGTAAATTATGATTTACACTGATAATGTACAGAATGACGTACAATAACTATGCTGGTGCACAAATGTGTCGTAACGTAAGCTTTACTAAATGTATGGTTTCAGTCCTGACTAGCACGCGGCCCTGATATGCCACCGAATTCTAGACAGATAGCTTTTTTCGGACAGTGTACAGTAGGCTTACGTTACAGACTGAAGTACGGACGGTCAGATGAATGGACAGACGTAGACGGCGAAATGATGTAACAAATGTCAAGTTAAAATAAATAGACTTTATTTGTGTGTAGTATACATTCAATTACTACATAAGATAGTATACAATAAATTGCTTATAACGGAGAGATGTTTTCTCTTCAACGTTCAGATTATGAATGCATACAATAGGATAAAAACATAGCTCTTATATACTATTATTTATACATTAGAAAGTGGTTACTGAAAAGGCACTGAACCTGAAGTATAAGTAAAATGTATGACTGAATAGGAGTTGAATCTTAAGTCAACCTTTGATTTGATTTTTAAGCGATTCAGTCGAATAAAAGTTTATTCGTTTCAAACGATAAAAATGTTAGTTTAAGTTGAGTTTAAAGTTTACTTTAAAATGTGCTGGAGCGTGCATTGCTCACTCTCCGCCACTGAAGCCTGAGTCCTCGCGTAGTAAGGCTCGAGTTGACTGACGTGTAATAGCTGAGCATCGGATGTGTTGTCCGCGCGTTGAACGCGAAAGTTAACATCTGATGTCTGCGCGATGACTTTAAAAGGTCCATCATACTTTGGTGACAGCTTATTGAGAGTCGGTAGATTTGATGGTTGTCTGCGTTTAACGAGATCACCGATCTTTAGCGTCAATGGTTCATGTGTACTGTCATGTATTCGTTTCTTCATTAATTTGAACTGTTCAGTCTTTTGTTGTGCCTGTTTTCTGGCTGAGTCCAAGTCTTCTGTAGTTCCGATTTTATCTTTACCAAACATGAGGAAAGACGGTGTGAATCCAGTTGTGTCGTGAATCGTATTATTGTAATTGTCGACTACTTCTGATAATAGCGTAGACCACTTATGCTTTGGTTTGATTTTAGTTGCGATTTTTAAACCTAAAACTATTGTTCCGTTTACTTTCTCACATGTTCCGTTTGTCTGTGGATGATATGGGCTGGTGTTGATCGGACGTATGTGTTTAGAGTCCAGAAATCGTCTGAAGACTCGGGATTTGAAGTTTGTACCGTTGTCTGTTAATAATGCTTTAACGGGTCCGATGGTTTTGAGTACGTTTGCGAAAAAGTCTGTTACTTCTTGTGCTGTATTGGTTGCAGTTGCTTTAGCCCAAACATAACGGGAGTGGTGATCGATAATGACCTGAATATACTGTGCTTTTGTATTCTTTGATACGGATCTCATTACTACTGTATCCATTGCTAAAAGATCCAATGGTTGATACTGTGATGGCAATGGCTGTAGTTGACCATAAGTCGGATGAGATGCAGGTTTTATCATCTGACATAAATGACAGCATTTGATGTATTCTGAAATGCTTTTACGCATAGCATTCCAATGTAAAGAATACTTTACTCTTTGTAGTGTTTTGTTAACACCTGGATGGCCGACGTCGTCATGACATCGCTTAATCGTATGCTCAATGAGTTCTTTGGGAACGGAAATCCTATTTCTGCCGTTGATTTTAATGGAAACGCATTTATGTTTGTCTCTGAGTTCGTCTTCTATGGATATGTCTGAACGCGCGGTATATGTCACGGGTGCGCGTGATAATGCGTCAACATGTGCCATCTTAGCACCTGGACGGTGTTTGGCGACGAAAGTATACGTCGACAGCTCTTCTGACCACCGGAATAAGCGACGTTTTGTAGTTTTGAACTTATGCATCCATCGCAATGCGGAGTGATCAGTGACGAGTGTAAACGGTATGCCTTCGAGATATATGCGAAAATGACGAATGGAATCGATAACTGCTAAACATTCCCATTCTGTTGCGCTGTAGTTGCATTCGGCCTGATTCAGTCTGCGCGAATAGTAACCAATCGGGTGACCACTTTGGAACAATATCCCTGCGATACCCACTGATGAAGCGTCTGTATGTAGTTCGCAATGAGTGTTGGGGTCGTAGATAGCTCGACATGGCTCGTCTGCTATCATACGTTTAAGCGTTTCAAAGCTTTCCTGTTGAGATGTGCCCCAAATGAAATTGTGTTTACCGTTGACCTTTCTTAACACACGTGTGATAGGTTCGGCAATGATGGACATGTTTGGGAGATATTCCCGTAAATAATTGGCTAAACCAAGAAATCGCTGAATGTCTTTGATGTCCTTAGGTTGCGGAAAGTCAACAATTGCTTTTACTTTACTCGCTGGTGGCGACACTTTGCCCTTATGAATGTGATGACCTAAGAATTCTACTGATTCGACGAGGAATTCGCATTTCTCACGTCTGAGTTTAATGTTATGTTCTCGCATTCTTTTGAATATCTCTGTTAAGATTGCGTCGTGTTCTTCCGTTGTCTTCGCGAAGATGATGATGTCATCCAAATAATTGATTGCGCCTTTGATTCCTTTCAATATACGGCGAATGATTCTTTGGAAAATGGCGGGTGCATTCTTGAGCCCGAATGGTAGGACAATCCACTCGTAATGTCCATCGTATGTCACAAATGCGGTCTTTTCACGATCGTCGGGGTGCATTTCTACGTGCCAATAGCCCCACGCGACGTCTAGTTTACTGAAGACCTTTGATCCGCTGAGTTTATCGATTACGTCAGGAATGTATGGCATCGGTTCTTTGTCCGGTATCGTTATGTCATTCAACTGACGGTAATCAATGCACAAACGCTTTGATCCATCCTTTTTATTCGCCAAAGTCACTGGAGATGCGTAAGGACTTTTTGATTCAATAATGAGTCCCTTTTTAAGCAAATCCTCGATCTGACGAGTCGCTTCTTCAGCGTCGGGTTTGGATAAGCGGTGCGGATTTAACTGAACATACTTTTCACTGTTAAGACGAATGCGATGTTGTTCAATAGTTATGCGACCCAAATCTGTGTCGTTAGCGGCAAAAATGTCTGCGTATTCTGTGAGCAAACGTTCGATTTTACTGTTGAGTTTCAAACGCGTTAAGTCCTTTTGAACGCTTTGGCGTTCTTTGCACAATGTCTGTAAAGCTTGCTTTACTATTGGTTTCGCTTTTGACGGCAAAACTTTGGTCACTAATGACTGGTTTGTCGGCACTTTTATATGCGCACTATGTGTTTCACTGTCTATGACTATTTTGAATGATTTGAGTGATGGCAAACCGAGCAATAAATCGTAGTCAAAGTTCGGAACAATCAAAACTTTTATGTCTTTAACTGTGTCCTCGATTTTGACGTTAATAGTGGTCGTTGCACATCGCACAAGTGTTCCTCCCGCGACCTTAATGCTTTCATACTTGTTTGCATTGGTGCGGAGTTTGATGTATTGCGCGAAATTTGTGGACATAAGATTACTTGTCGATGCAGTGTCCAAAACAATTCGCGTTTTACTGCCGTTAATTTGTCCTTCCATTTGAATGAATGGCTGATCACTATTCTCACTGATGGCACTTAATGTACAATTGGCTGCATTTTCTCCTGCCTGTCCAGCGTTCGGTTGTGGTTGTGGTGGTTTCGGAGCCATTGTCTGATTGGTACACTCGTTGTTCCAGTGAAAGTTTGTGTGCCCGCGACTTTTGCAGTACTTGCACGGATACTTTGGTTTTGGTTTATCGCGATTCTGGTCACCGGTATTGTTCTTATTATAGTTCTTATTACTGTTATTATTGTTGTTATTATTGTTATTAAATTTATTAAACTGTCGGTATGGCTGATGTCCACTCGAAGATTGATGGGAATCGCAGTGTTGAACTGTACAATGTGTGGAACGGTTGGGCTTTTGGTTACTGTTGCCTCGACGGTGACGGTCTTTGTCTAAAGCGGATTCCATTTTCACCACCTTTTGTAGCCAGTCTTCCGGAGATGTTATGTCAAACCCAATCATTCGAGTCTGGTAGTTGTCCGGGAGGCCATTAGTCAATAGATCCGTTTTGTGTTCGTCGGATAGAGTGGTGAGGTCGAGATGTGCCATTTTGTCATCAAAATAGTCTTTAATAGTTTCGTTCCCACGAAGTCGTCGGTTACTGGCGATGACTGCGTCTGAGACTGTTTTGTTATCGAATCGTTTAATAAGTGCTGCACGGCAGTCTGCCCACGTAATGTTCCCGATATTGACGGCAATTTTTTCAGAGTAGAAGAGTAACGCGTCGTCTGATAAATATGACATGAGTCGGGATATACGATCGTCGTCATTTGCTGCGTTGACTGTACGTAATACCACATCGAAGAGGTTGAGCCAATTTGAGATACGGATCTTATTTTTACCCGAAAATAGCTCAAGTTTCGGCGCACGTGGTGTATGCACTGGTGGTGGAGGTGGATTGTTAGCCATAACTGGAACTATCGGTTGTTGTAGATTGAATGGGTTTTGTTGTAATAATAGATTAAATACGTTTGGCTTTTGCACTGCTTTCGGTTTCTTTACTTTATGTTTGGTTAGAATCGGCGGTTGTTTACGATTCGCCTCTAACTGTGCGCGAGTTTTGCTCCTTGTCTTAGGACCGGGTGGCTTGTATGGAGTAAACGAAATAAATTGCTTACTAGTTGACGGTCTATCAGACTTTAAGTTCGGTGAACTGAAGGAGTAGTATGGTAGATGAGGATTCACGTATTGTTCGTTATCAGAATCCGAGTCCGGTTTTGAAGCAATTGTGGGACACTACACAACACTATATCACTCACAACACTAACACAATTCACTGGTATAGTTTAAAACTGATTAAGTTTATTAAAAGTGTTTGTAAATATTAAAATAATAAGATTGCTTCTTAAAACGCGATTAGAAAATCGCAATGTTTGTTAAGATTTATTAACTTTTGATTTGCAATGTTTGTAAATATAACTTAACTTCCGAAACGCGACTAATGAATCGCAATGTTTGTAAATATAACTTTACTTGATGTAATAAATCACAATAGAAATACTTCAAATATTCATTTTATTATTTAATTAATTCATTTCATAATTTAATTGTTTATTCAATACATAATTAGAGTTTATTTAGGAAGATATAGCTTATTTCGATAATCAACTGCTATTTCTTTTGGTGGCTTTTCTGCTCTCCCTTCCGGTAGCTGAGCGGCCGCTCTGAACTTAAGAGCTATGGCCGATTCGTTGGTTGATGAGGCCAAGTTCCAAACGGACTTACGTCTGATTGCGGTGTTTGAGAGGAACTGCTTTTGTTGTGCGGATGAATCAAATCTCAATCCTTGCGTAGTTTTAGTGGCGATTTTAGCCAATTGAAGGCCTTGTTTGAACTTTCGCCGACTTCTCCGTTCGTGTTTTTCGGCCTTAACGGTTAAATCCGAAGACTTCTTTTCATCCGAAGTGACCAAATATCGAGAGCCTGTCTCTTCGAGTCGCCTCTGCTGATTTGCCTGACGGTTGCGACGTCTGATTTGACTTTTGCTGAGAATGGGAACCACTTCAATAGTTGTCGTCTTTTGAGGTTTCTTAACAATCCTCAACTGCGTAACACCCGTGTGTGAAGATGATTGCGCCGTGGAAGAGGCACTCGGAGTTATCGAGCACTCGTTCGAAATTGTTTCCGTCGTTAATGTACAAATTGAGTCTGACTGGTCGCTCGAATCTGCGGATGTTTCGCCAACGTCTTTGTCCGAATTCATGAACAACGAATACGTGTCGGTCCAAAAAGAATGGATACGGACTGATGAATGTCCAAATATACACCATCGATGGATAAAGGCCAAATGATGAGGTCACTGAACCGAAGAACAACGTAAAGTTTTCTTTACTGATGATTAGTCGGAAGACCGAAGAATTGAAGGCCAATAGGTTCGAAGATCGACTGCGCCAAGTTGTGACGTGCACACTTGGACACTATGTTCCGTATTATGTTCGTAAAGTTAGCTTTACACTGATACTGTTCTGATGCACAGAATGCCGTGCCGTATGATGTGCTGGTGCACAAATGTGTCGTAACGTAAGCTTTACTAATGATATGGTTTCAGTCCTGACTAGCACGCGGCCTTGGTATGCCACAGAATTCTAGACAGATTGCTTTTAACGGACAGTGTACAGTAGGCTTACGTTACAGACTGAAGTACGGACGGTCAGATGGATGGACAGAC
>JAQIWA010003612.1:0-10072 GCA_034693305.1 Eueremaeus valkanovi | reverse complement strand
TCTTTTAGTAGTTAGAGGTCTATGCTCTCCCCGCACTATACTCGGTTATTTGTTCTACCTTTTGAAACACCCTGTATTGCTTATAGAAAGCTATGATGTTTTGAATAGTGAAACTCGGTTCCACACTTCTGCACCGCTGCCAATTATACATTTATTGTAAAAATGATGGCACAGATGTTTAACCGAATATTCGGCTAAATTTGATTAAATTGAGACCGTTTTCGGTTAAAATTAGAAAATTCATGTTTAGAATCAGTTTTTGGGCACCTTTTTTGCCCACACTATAGCCTTCATAATTTGCCTAACTGGGCAGACAGGATAATTCGAAAGCATACAAACCGAGCCAAAGGAATGTTGTGGTCACTTCATCCGGAATGTTTTCACCCAATAGATCCCTTGGTAATATACCGAACATGAAATTTAAGCTGAAAAATGGGGCCCAACTGTGCGGCGAAAGGAGTTATAAATGAATATATTTGTGAACTCAATGATCACATCTGAAAGACAAACCATATAACAAAAGCTCCGAAAACTATTCCCAAAACTTTAGTCGCCTTTTGTTCGTTTCTCACTATTTAAGCAAAAGAATCACTCAATAGAATCGATTTGTTTGAACAGTACTTTATGGCCATTATGGCTACAATGGTAACTGTGCTAACATACCCTGCAGACTCGAGCCTAACGTTCTCAACATCAATGGCTGTGTCGTCCGTCTGTTCGACTTTTTCTTAGACGTATTGGTTTCGGGTTTGGTTGAGGTTGAGTCCCACCGGTGTTTGGCCGACATGTTATTGTGTGAGTTGTGGGACAGACCCACAGATCTGTTCAATGGAACCATATTTTAATGAAAACAATCGAAACATAAGCAAACGTTTAATACCGCGAATCAACACAACTCATCTCGTGCTGAGAAGTTGAGCACTGATTGGCCATCAGTTGTAAGTTACCAGAAGTGGCGCTATTGACCGATGAGGTTGAGCTCGAACTTATGGTCCGATTGGCTAAATAATGATCTTTTACTGTAAAAGAAATAATTTTGTAGAAAGAATTTGAAAGAAAATATTGAGTAAAAAAGAAATCATATTTAAGTGTTTAGTAAACCAAAGCAACAAATGTAGTGTCGATTCTGTGTCGACCCGAACGCCGGTAATGATCCGTAATGTAAGCGATGTTTGAAATATTCTTATCGTATGTTTTCTTTTAGTTTTAAATTAAACTAAACTAAAAATACTATTTATTGAAAAAGATGGCAAAAAAAGACGAATGGCTTTAAGACATGACTCATGAGTTCCCTTTCTATCGAATCCAAGTCAGCGTTTTCTAGTGATTGATAGCTTTAACATTGAATTCCGGATTTTTTCGTTCATTTTTTTTGTCAATCTATTAGTTTTCTCTTTAAAATAATGTGAAAAAAGTTTGAAAATATTTGAACCAAAAATTGTTCTCAAATATAAATTCTGAACTGGAAATAAGAGCTCTTTATTTGATCCTGGTTCTATTAGATTTATCAATGCTTAGGCATTCGATTCACACTTATTGGAAGATTTTTAGAACAATAGCCGACAATGACTTCATTTATAAAGATATTACGGAATCTGATTTTTATTAGGGATGTGCAAGATTAGAGTCATTTAGTGATTGTGCTGTCATACTGTATATACTGTATGCTTGAGTTTTAAAGCAGACAAAATAAAGTGACCCATTTCTTATATGTTGTCAACAGCTCTGGCTAAAAACAGAGTAAAACACCATGCAATGTTATACTCGCTGAGAGGGGTAAGTTTTGTAGTTAAGTCATTGAGTCATTGAGTCTTTTTTAAATATTTTAGAATCGCTTTTAATATTCATTTCTTGTTTCGATATAACTATATGTTTACTGAATTTGATAAATAGAAACTTCTTTAGAATTTTTCTGCTGTCAGTCTGTTTGGCCTTAAGCACATTCAACAAACTTCTTGTTTTAAAAATATAATATAATATAAAATATACGAATGGATGACATCTTTGCGTAAAGGAATTTCTGTTCTTTAAAATTCCAATCCTTTAGAGATATATTATTAGATCTGCGCCTATAGGCTGCTTATACTCTAAACTCTCTCTCCCTTCCCTCCCTGTCCCTCTCTTCCTCCCTCCCTTCCTCTCTGTCCCTATCTCTCTTAGAGGTCTTTCTAAAAGCTTTCAGTTATGGCTTGGGTTTAGGGTCGACAGCAAAACAATTAATGTATAATACAATAGATATTCGGTTTTTTCGGTAAACTATTGTTAATTAAGAGATTTTGATTAAATCAAAGAAATGTTAAAAATAATGAGTATGCCTGTTTGAGGGATGACCCAGAGCCACTTTTAATTTAAGGTTAATAGATGTCCGTCAGAGTCAATGATAAAGGACTAAAAATCACATACAATACGGAAAAGCGTTTGACATGAAGTGAAATAATTCAGTTTGGATTCAAAGATAGCTTCAATGATCTGACTCTGAATGCGATTTCAATAATTTGATGGATGGATAGCATTCATACGGAATATTCTGTAAATATATATATTTCTGCTTTCGTAATAAATTGGAAAAATCTATTACTATTATTGGTTACTATAACTGGAAATAAATATTTATTCTGATATTTCATATTAAATAATGAGATTTATATTATATTTTATTTATACAACAAAATCATATTATATTAATATTAGTTGTATTGGAAATAAGAGAGAATTAACTATTCGGACCATTCGTATAGATATTTCTGTTGGCATTCTAGTGATGGAGTGGCTTCGGAGCCATTGTATACTATTATAGTAAAGCTATTAAAGTATCTGGTTCAATTGATAAATGAGAGTGATTATGAGACTGACCTGATGAAGACTTTTTAAATATATTGAATTCTGCGGACTCTTTGTCGGTGCCGGGAAGGGAGTAGTTATGACACGAGTCCTCATAGAATTTGGCTTTTCTTCTCAATAGTCTGACTGTGAGAACATATGAGGACAGCATCACAACCATCGGACAGAAGAAGGCACTCAACGAACCTAAATATGATAATTACAAGCATTTAATTGATATTATATAATGGAAAGCAAACAAAGAGTTAATCGATTATTCATTAGAGCTCTGATTATAGTATAAAAATAAAAGAATCGCTTTATTTGATTAATCAAATGCTGATTCAGAATCTGCTCTCTATTCTGATTGCATTCACAGAACACAAGACTTACACTAAAAGAGAAATATTAGCCAATTATTCGGCACAAAGTTTGTGTCAATTAAGCACTTTCTCGATACTGACCTAATATCAGAAATGGACGACTGGATATGGCACAGACCAGAGGTTCCGGTTGTATATTACTTCGATCAAAAACCGCTGTAATTAAAACGAATTCATAATAATTAATATTAAATTTTCAGTTACTATCAGTGAATACGCGTTTATTTGAGTAACACTAATGAGTTGTTAATCGAATCTAAGCTTATATTCAATCCTCTAATGTGTTGATTGATATTTGAAAATATGTTGGCGTCGATCCAAGCAATGTTTATCAAATAAAATAAGGATTAATTAATTTTAATACATATTACTCTATTAGCTTGTAATTAATGTTAGCGCCGATAGTTTTATGCCTTTCCTAAAAGCTTTTAGTAAAGAGACATAACTTTTCAGAACAGAAATTAGATCTTTATTTATAGATCTAATCTGTAATAAAATTATTTCTTTTATTCAAAACAATATAAGAATTCTTAAAGTAATTGATTTTCTGAATAAGTTTTTGATTTTGATTCTCAAAGATTATGAATCGTTTGACTGAACTTTTATTACTCTTTTTTGTTCATTTGTTTTATTGTTTTATCCAATAAAGCAAAAGATAAACATTATATTCAAATATAGTTTTATATGAATTTATGATAAACTGTATTCCGGTTTATAAATAATGAAAATCTTAATAAATCAAATTATATGGTAATTCATTCACATTATTCTTAAAGGAGTATTACATTTAGATTATAGTTGTCTTTCTTTGAAAAAAAATTCAATGGATTTCCGAATTGGAAATCGATTTTTGTGTCGACTATTATCTGACATTGATTTTCAACTCGCAATTGGAAGTCATCTCACAATTAAAGACTAAATGCAAAGCTGTGTTCACTCAGTCGGAAGAGTAAGTGTCGGTTGTTTTGAGTCAGAAATTAATTAAATCTATTTTCTTATTCAAACCTCAAATCTATTCTTTCTTTTTTTATGTGAATTATTTCGTCTAAAATACTTATATTTATTACAATTACTTAAAACATCGAATAAATTAGAGTAATGTTAAGAATTTTCCAAATGATCCTGGACTAATTTAATGAGCATTTTAGAATTATAATCATAAATATTGGCGAAAAAAGTCCATTATTTGAGAACAATATGCCATATAATGGCAATAAGAATGACTCTGATATTAATTGGGTATTTGTGAGAAGAAAAATAGTATAGAATTTGATTGTAAAGAATGTCATTTTATTAAGTAATTTAGGCTTAAAAGCACACGTACTCTAACATAGACTACAGTACAGCATATGCTCTGCCATTAGTGTCGGCCGTTATCGCAATCGATTGCAAATGGATTTGAGTTCAGACCAATCGAATAGAACTAAATCTATTAAATTATTCGACAAAATTAGGGCTCAAAAACATGTTAAGAGCAGAGCCAATGTCTCTACGGTTGTACTCAATCACCAAACTCTGTAAATCTTTGATCAAAACAGAAGTCGTGAACAAACAGAACGAATTGGACAAAGAAAGTGAAAATGATCAGTGATTTGCTATAGTAAGCACTGAATCACCGCTTTCTCCGCTTAGAAGCAAACATTCATTTGTGTCAATATTTGCCAGAAATTTGTGAATTTGGGAAATCACTGCTATTTTTATTAAAACTTATATTTCTCTATCAAAGTTGAGCTCATATTTCATCAAATATTTAATTTCATAATAATTTTTTGTCGCAATGACATTGAAAATGAGTTAATATTTTGCTAAGAATTAAATTTAATCATAAGTTTAGTTGAATTCGTCGGATCGGCTTATATTACGGGTTAATTCAGGCGATTATGCGATTAGTTTACTGTAATATTATATCAAACTTAAGAACACATTAATACAGTATTACTATTTTATGAGAGAGTTCATTTATATTAATTATTATTACATATTCTGCACAACATTCTGATTGATGACAATTCAATTCTTTCTCAATCCAATGGTATTATAATTATTCCAGAAATTAATTTCAGCCAAAATTAGAAAAATAAAAGTCGATTATATTATTCAATACTTTTGTGTAACTTATAGTCTGCTTGTTCTCAGCTTTTATTCATAACATTTTTGTATAAATTAACTGTAATTTCAAATCTGACAAATCAGAGGTTTGATTGTCTGAAGTGAATACAACATTTAGATCTCTAAACATTTGTCAGACTTTCCGTTCATTCAATTCATTTGTCAAACTATAGTCCATTAAAATGCTATTTAGAAGCAAAACAAATGCATTAATAATTGTTTTGAAGATTCATTTTATATGAAATCTATTCCAATCGTAGCCAAGAATAAGGGCTTAACTAATGAAAACCGATGGAGGAATTGATTACTCATTATGAGACTTATGCCTAATATTGATAATTATGGTACTAATAGAAGATATGCAGGTTTTATATCACATTCATTACGACCCTCAAAAATAAATGAATAAAGTATCGAAAAATTCTTACCCATTATAGTTAGAGGGGATGTAATAACTGCGGACAATAGCCAGGCCAATACGATTTTCAGGAGGACAGCTCTTCTGGACACGAGTAGAGGCGCTTGTCTTGCGTGCAATGGATTCTTAATACCGATGTAACTGAAAGAATGGACGCATTTATTAACTTATGTATATCAGAGTTGCACAGGTCGTACTCGGACTCAGTATTAAGGGGTAAATGTCATAAACTTATTGGAAAAGTTGGAAAAATTGATGCTATTTTGAACCAGAGTAAATTAGTGACTCGAATATCCAATTCCTTAATTGAGTATAACTTTACTCAAACTCAATAAAGTATTAAAATCATAGTTTCACTAAAACAAATGGGTGTTTAAATAGCACGGGCGGTTTTTATGACACCTCCGCTATTCTGACCGTATCATACCGTCCGACAGAAATGAAACACATGTGAAGAATACTTGAAGAACAACAGAGAACATCACACGTAACCCAAAGGTTACAAATTGTTGGTCCGAACGGCCAAACGCCTGGAAATTGAATTAATTGTGGTTTTAGTAAAGAAAAGCATTTTTCAAATTGACATTAAATTATATCTCTTTTCATATATTATATCAAATATGGAAATACTATTTCTGAAGAATTTATTTATTCATAACAACATATATTTGAACAGTGTACATTGCACAGTACAGCACAGTACACAATGTCTTGAATAGATAATAATCATTTCATCGGATTCGTTGAATTCTAAACATACTGTGAATTCGATTAAATTATTTCCAAATATTAATGAATCAAATTATTTAATTAATAATCAAATGTAGTAGTGCCCAATTTTAAAGTATATATTATTTTAGGGATGGCCAAGCTAGGGGACCTGGGGGATGGGGGTAGTAAAATGACTTGATTTCTAGGCTCAAACCCTAGGTGATATAAGTAGGGGTAAAATTGCTGACAAGACGACCAAAATGGCACTAAACCCGAATTTTAACCGAAAATGTGTCGTTTTGAACGAAATTAAGTTTAACTTAGCCCTAATTATTGTGAATTAAATTGATTGAATTCAACCTAATCGGGTAAAATGCAAACAAAAATTGGAACCAAAAGTCCTGGGATTTGGCTCGGGCTCAAAACCTAGGTGGTATTTTGTCGATTTTCAAAACCTATTTGGCTAACACCCTTGGCCATCCCTAATGTTATTTATTCTTTGTTTTGTGAAATTACCTCCACCGACACCGCAAGGCAAAACACTGCCTGTAATCCCAAAGGCTGGACAGTGTCCCCCGAAAGGGGTTGGTGCAGAAAATGCTATGTTATGTTATGTTTAGTGAAAGAATGTTATGTTAAGTAATTGAAAATTTCTGATGATAGCCACTGCCAGTGCCAGTGCCAGTGCCAGTGCCAGTGCCAGTGCCAGTGCCTGGCTTATATAGTGAAAGAACCAATCAATTCTTTAATGCTTTCTAAATAATCATTGAATTCTCATAAAGAGATAAATTGAATGATTTTTTCCATTTATCCGATTTAAACGAAATGAAATTTTTTGAGACAAACATTCAAATGTAACAAAATTTTTATATATTTAATCATTGGGTGAACTCTAGAATTTAGACAATTGTGTAAATATTTGCCGGAATAAACAAATACTTCAATTCGATTGATTGCTTTTTTAGGAATCGCTTCAAAGTTAGTAAATATTAATAAAATTTCGATTTTCTTAGTGAAGTCTATTCGCAAAATTCAGCCAAAAAAAGGTTTGAAATACTTTTTGATAAAATTTATTTAAAATAAATTATTTATAAATTATAAAGAATTGCTTAATATTTATATAGTTTATGCTAATAATGTTCGGCGAAAACAAAAGAAAAAATATAGTCTTTAAGCCGAAAAGGATGAGTTCGGACGTAAAATATATTAAATTAATTTGATATTTGAATAATAAAAAAATGCTTTAATATATTGGAGAACAAGTCTCTCATGAATTATGCGCTAAATTTCAATATTAATTCTTTTCTTTCTTTTTTCATAGAATTTTCAAACACTGTTCGCGTGTATTAAGAGTTATAAAAATAATGAGTTAGCAGTGAATTGTGGTAACCATTGAGCAGAAACATTGATCGATCCGTTCATCACTGCTTAGCCCAACCATCTATTGTCGCTTAATTTTGGCTCTCATTACAGGCCGAATGAACCAAATATCGGGGGTTATTCATTGGAGCGAGTATCAATTTCTATTTAAAGAGTATATCTATCGGTTTATATAGACTTTTATTAGGTTTTAAAAAGTTATCATTTTTTTAAAAACTTTGAAATTAATATTTTTCTGAATAACATTTTATACTTTAATGGATATAACCAAGATGCTGATCTTTCTGAACATGTACTACAGTGTAAATTTAGCTAATTTTACACTTATCCTGAATGGAATTGCTAAATTGGTCTGGTCTGAATCTTTGAGCAGCATCCCTGGTTTCTTTATGAGTAAGAGCTGGTAGAGACGAACGGCAACTGTCAGTCGACGACAAACTCACAACAATTGCATTAAGTTTTCTCCACTTTTTTATCTTAGACTAACACTCAATCCGATTGCCTTAAGGCGGGTGTTATGTATTGGAAAAAATGGCATAACTATCACAAATGTCGGTTTGATAGCTGTCTCCGATATGTTGCTAAAGACATACCATTCAAAAGCTTTCACAACTCATCATAATATGGCTCAAAGTTTTTTGTATTCTTTATTCAAATTTTTGTTTTCTCTAATTTCGATCAAATAATTACTATATTTTCAAAAATTCTATGCATTTCACTGATTGACAAATTCTATAGAAATTGATTGACACGGAATAACACCCGGAAACGTTTTTTGAGTTATACAGTGCGGCTCAAATAGTGGCTGAATTGTTGGAAGTGCGCCAATACTTTTCATTATTGGTTTACAGAATCATAATTAAAATAATTCTGAAATAAAATAATGAAAAGTATTGGCGCACTTCCAACAATGCAGACACTCTTTGAGCCGCACTGTATAACTAAAAAAAATGTTTCCGATGTTCTTCTTTCGTGTCAATCAATTCCTTGCCTTCAGTTAATGTAATTTAAAAAAAATTATTAGAGATTATGAAAAGTTAGCCAGAGTACGCGATTACCCCACCATCAGGACATTTCACCAAATTGAACAGCTTTGCCGCCACAAAGTTTATTGTGGCTCATAATTTTGTCAGCATAATTTCGCGAAGTCAACCTTGATTATTTATTGTCTTACTTATCGATGAATAGTTTGACTTAATATTCACATTCAGGATATTTATATTCTGTTATTCATATGCTCAGCACAAGTTTTATTAGTACTAATGCTATTATAAGAAAAATATTATTCCTGGAAATGTCTGTTAGAATTATTGGGGCCTGGTGCAATAAGCAATGTTTTGATAAAATATTTTTAAAAATTGCCTTGAACATCTCAACTTATCAATTAAGTTGACAAAACTTTATTATCACTTCAAAATCGTCTTAACAAACAATGTATTACAGTATAAGTGTATTTACAATAATACCAATGCGTTTATGTAGAGCTCACAAAATTGTGTGACAACTCATCGATCATACACTCATTAAAAGCAAACATATTTTTATTCGCATTCATTCCTATTTTTGAATTTATTGATTTTCATATTTTATTTAAGAATTTTTTATATAATGAAAGTTTGAAACATATTTACATTACATTAGAGGCGAACCAAAAGAATTATTGTTAATATTATATCATTTTTTTTATAGTGAAGATCATTAGTAAGAGAGCTAATAATAACAATAAGAATAATATTATTTTTATTAATACTACGCTCAGAGCCGTTACTAATAATATGGCAGTATGTCTGGTGCGGGCGAAACCATTCTCTTAAATCCGAGTTTCACCTAAACCCAGGTTAAAACAACCAAATACTGTAGCTGCCGGTGCAGAATAAATACGTATTAACTAAATACGAGTGACTATAAACGGGTCTGAATTTGATAATAATTTTATTGAATTAATAGCACAAAAGCCAGCTTTAGGTTGACATTGATGTCTCTCTTTCATTGCAGTACTAGTTAAGTGAGTTCTTGACTGACATTATATTATGAAAAAATTCTCATCTATTGAATGATCTGTAAAATTCTTGTCTTATAAAGAATGGTTCAAATGATTAGATTAAATATTAGATTGAAATCAAGCCATCAATTAAGACAGTTATAAAAGATTATCACAAAAAACGAATTCAAACTTTTAAATGACGAGCAGAGATAGGCAATGGGGGGTACAGGTCGGGGTATACCCCCAGTGATTTTGGCTGAGGCATAC
>JAQIWA010003611.1:0-10073 GCA_034693305.1 Eueremaeus valkanovi | reverse complement strand
AAATAATGCAATCCATTCAACAGTTCTTTAAGTATTTCACACGAAATGAAGTAATCGATTGAATCAATAGTTTTGTTTGCATTCATATCAAACGCATTCTCTTTTAATTTCATTATATCTTTCAGACTATGCGAACAGAACTCCATTTGAATGAAGAGATTATTATTTTCTGTCCAATGATTGAAATACTGAACGATATATTCGCTCTTCAATTGCATTATTGTTTTCAATTCGGTTTCAATTTTTCCTTTCAGATCATCTGAAATAAAGTTTTTGTTTGAAATTAATGAAAATTTTTATGACTTTTCTAATAAATATATTTTCAAACCTTTTATTTCGATTACTTTAACAGCAAAAATGTTTTCGTCTATTCTATGTACAACTTTATACACTTTCCCAAAAGCACCCGAACCTATTTCTTCATTCACATTGAAGTTTTTGCTTAAAATCGTATAATTCTGTAGTATTTTATCGTTATTTAAAACTGGCTTTGATTTCTTGTATTCCTTGTTGACTACTGTCCGGAAAGTTATTTTATGTTCGCATAAATAATAATCATTAATATTCTTGTAATCAGTTTTCTTGACTTCATTTCCAAACAATTCACAAACAAATCCTTCGTCCGAAAGGGCAGTACTTATGCACAAACCAGAACTTGTTTTACCATTACTTGCGTTCAAATCTTTGAATTGTATTTCAGTTGACATTAATTTTGGTTTTTTTGTTATTCTCTCTTCAGAATCGAAAGCATATCTATAAATATACCCCTCGTCTGACAGAAAATAGACATTTCCCTTATTGGCAGCAATTTGTTTGATATTATTTAAGTCTAATAATAACGGTTTGGAAATATTTTCACTCAATTGATATTTATTCAGACAATTATAGCCCAAATAATAGACCTTTCCTTCTGTTGTCAATAAGAATGAACTGTTTTTATGACTTAAAATATTTGTAACTTTTTCTGAAGAAATTGATTGCATTTCAGTCGGATTTAATATGTTATATTGATCTGTGTCTGCAATTATCCTGTCACTATTTCTACCCCAACCATACACCTGTCCCTCTGCTGTCAGTGCCAAACAATACCATTGACCACAACTAATGCTAATTATATTTTTGTTATCTAAATATTGTATTAATTCTGGTTTCAAATATACCTTGTATTCACTCTTATACCCCCGGCCTAACTCTCCCTCTGCATTCTCTCCCCAACTGAACACTTTATTATCACAAGTGAGAGCAAACACAAAAGCTCTTCCATTATTAAAATCTTTAATGTTTTTATAACACAATTCATGTATAAGTTGTGGTTTATTGATAGCACTGTTATGTCCGAAACCAAGACAACCGAATTGATTGCTTCCAAATCCGTAGACTTCGTCTGCAGTTGTGATGAATATATAATTATTTGATTCAATACAATATATTTGACGTAATTTATTAGAAGAGAATTGTTTAATGAAATCCGATTTCAAGCTCTCATCCAATGATTCTGTGGAGTAATGATTGAAATATTAATAATATTTCCTACATTTTATCAGAGATGTACAAGGCAATTTTGCTAATTAGACATCTCTCTCTCTCTCTCTCCTCTCTCTCTCCCTCTCCTCTCTCTCTCTCCCTCTCCCTCTCTCCCTCTCTCCTCTCTCTATTTCTCTCTATCTCCCTCCCTCTCTCTCAACCCCTGACTCATCACTCGATATTCTACCAGGCAAAGTTAAGATAACACTGTTTTCCTCTTGTTCAAATAAGACTTACCTATCATATCATCATAAATAGCTTGATGTGTTTTGCAATAATATTCTTGGTCATCTTTCAAATCTGTGGATAATATTTTCTTACCATTCAATTCATACAAAATATTGTTTGATTTCAGAATTTTTTTCATATTATTTAACTGAAATATTTCATTGAATTTCATGTCTTTCGCCAAGAGTTCAAAATCTTGTTCACAAACTGTTCCACAAAAATAGATGAATCCATCGGTTGTTAGAAAATAACTGTTTTTATAATTAAAGCAAATATTCTTAACTTTCATTATATCTATTAATTCTGGTTTATATAAATTGTTATATTTGTCGTTATTATGTCCCAGAATATAGTTGATATTCTGACCCCAAACATAAACCCTTCCCTCCATTGTCAGTGCAAACGAACTGTTATTAAAACAAAAAATATTTTTGATTTTATCCATTTTATTAAATATCACTTCAATTGGTTCCGTATAGTAATCTCCATCTCTGCGTCCAATTTGTCCGTACATATTACCACCCCATCCATATACCCGGCCATTTGATGTAAGAGCCAGACAATGATTATTACCACAACTAATACTAATTATATTAAAATTATTCAAATTTTTCACTTTATCTGCCTTTAGATATTCGCTGATTGAACTGGAATACCCTCGGCCTAACTGGCCCTTAAAATTTGATCCAAAGCTAAAAAGTTTATTATCGTGAGTGAGGGCTAACACTACGGAACAGTAGAAAAAATCACTTGCGGTTGAAAATTCCAGAACATTCTGTTCACACAATTCATGTATTACTTGCGGTTCGCTTACAACCAATTGATGTCCGGAACCAAGACTTCCGGATTGATTGGATCCGAAGCCAAACACTCTGTCATTGTTTGTGTTTATTATTATATTTCCTCCGTTTTTGTCATCGAATATATGAAACGATTTTATATTCTTTCCAATCATTTCAGTCAATGACTCAATTGTTTGCTTTTCATTCAATCCTTTTTCACTATTTTTGTTAACAAAAGTCTCAAACAATTGAATTGAATTACAATTTATTGTTCGATAAGTTATTTCATATGTTTTCGCATAATATTCGTCACAATTCTTGAATTCAATTCTTTTCACTTCATTTCCGTTCAATTCATATAAAACTTTATTCAAAACAATTATAGTTTTATTTATATTCAAATTATTATTATTTCTGCTATCAATCAAATCATAATATCTCTCATTATTCATACGAACCGGACTCTTCTGGGTCTTAATTGTGCTCCAAATATACAAATTTTGATAATTATTATTATTCAGGAAATAACTGTTTGATTCAGTTATACATATTTTCTCAACATTTGTTAAATCAATTAATTCTGGTTTATATTGATATTCATATGCATTCATATTATGCTTTAAACTGTAGTTCCGATTCTGACCCCAAGAATAAACCCTTCCCTCCATTGTTAGCGCATATGAGCTGTTATTATAACAACAAATATATTTGATTTTATCTGAAGAATCAAAACTCACTTCATTTGCTTCCGTAAAATAGTTTGCACTTTCGCTACCGATTTGTCCGAAATCATTATAACCCCAGCCATAGACCCGTCCCTCTGATGTCAGTGCCAGACAATGATATTCACCACAACTAATACTAATTATATTCTTATAATTCAAACACTGTATTAATGCTGGTTTCAAATATTCATGTGGACCACTCACAGACCTCCGGCCTAACTGTCCCCACATATTCCTCCCCCAACTCAGCACTTTGTTGTCCTGAGTGAGAGCTAACATAAAATCACTTCCGTTTGAAAACTCTTTAATAGTTTGTTCACACAATTCGTGTATAAGTTGTGGTTCACTCACATCACTGTTGTGTCCAAATCCAAGACATCCCTCACTATTAGAGCCCAAACCATACGCTTTGTCTTCATTTGTAATGAATATTATATTTTGATGTTTTAAACAATCCTTAAATACATAAAACAGTTTAATATTTGGTTTCAGTGTTTCAGTTATTTTCTCACAAATTAGAAAATTATCTAAAAGTGAACTCATTTTTAACGAATATTTTCTCTGATTTTTATCAATAAATTTAGAGAACTTTTGGCAAAAAAATAAGTTAATTATTATTTTATTAATAATTTCAACAAAAGATATGCAAATAATTTGAAAACTTTAATTAACTTATATCAGAACTTATATTAAATATAAAATAGTTTTTCAGTTGAAATAAGACTTAAATTGACAAATATTTAAAACAATAACTAATTATTTACGCAATAAATATCGCAAAAAATATTTTTTCTTAAACTTAAGAATAGAATAGAATAGAATAGAATTTTTATTATTTAATGAGACTGTACACATTAGCTTGGTAGCTATTTTTCAGTGCGAATCTCTGAAATTAATATTAATTTATAATATTTTCATTGTCTGACTGTTAGTAAAGTTATATTTCATATAAAAATAATAACCACTTAATAGCAAACAATCAATATTCAGACGATTAGATAATTACCATTCGAGACAAGGATTGCTTATACTTAAAGTACACTGCTTGACATCTCAACAGTTGCACTCTTGAATTGCGCGCTCAAAATATAAATGGATTTTAATGTATATTTTGAGAGCGCAATTCAAGAGTGCAACTGTTGAGATGTCAAGCATTCTTATGTGTGCATTTATCCCATGTCAGCCAACTTTCTAGAATACTGACACTAACACAATTTTCTCCTTATCTTGTTAATTTTAATCCTCATTATAAGTGCTACCTCGAACAAGTGGCTCCAACACTGGCCAAAAAAGTGCGAGGTGACATTAATTTTATATTTAAAATTAGAATGCTCATTGCTAATTTAATAGAGTTGCGGGATCATAATTTTACATTGATTTTTTGCACTCTATTCAGTGAACTATTGTTACACTTATATAACATATTAAATAATTTTCTTAATGAATGCCATATGTGTTGGAAAATATTGAAAACAAATTCTGTACTTGATTACAAAATTTATTTATAAAATAATATTTTATATTATTTAAGTAATTATTCCAAAATTATATTAAAGAAATTTTTAAACTCATTTTTTAAAAATTAAACTGCTAATTCAGCAAGCTACAATAAATTTATTCTGAAATATATTCAGAATTATTTTAAATTAAAATTAAAAATATAATTAATATATTTAAAAATGAATTCTTCACTAATTTTATGTCTAATATTTGCCACTATTTTATGTGTCATATACTGTACTACAACTCCAGCAACATATTCAAGCACACCATATCCAGGTAAATAATAAAGTTATCAAATCACCTAGTAAATATAATTATATATTTCAGAAAACTGCATCAAATCTATCAATTTATATGTCGGCTCAAAAGCTACTGCGAATAAATTCACCGTTGGTGATAATGTCAATGTAACATGCTCATATTCAACGACACCCAACGCTATCGAATTAAGGGTCGGATTCCTTAAGGATTACAATCTATTCTACGAAATAAGCAATCGTTATGGAAGTTAGTACTAAATCTGACAAAGCTTAATTTTTAAAACAAAATTCTATACAGGGGACTTTATTGGAGCTGATGGCATTGCTAATGTTCTAAATATTATTAAGCCAGGACAGGTTACTTTGATCAACAATGTCACCGATAGGAATACTGTTGGATATTATGAATGTTTTGTCACTTGTGTTGATTCGGTTAGCGATGAATACTATAAGAAATATTCGGAGAAAAGATTATTAGAATTTAGTTATATTTTATAAAATACATAAATAACGTCAATATATTGTCACAATGTTTATATCATATGAATCTATAATCAAGGCAATTCATAATCTCTTAATTGTAATAATTGCCTAGTATAAGTTTGTAATAACATTGATTTAATGTTATACTTTATTCAATTATTACTGTACTGTAAATGAATTTAAAGAGAAATATTTGATGACCAGAAAATTTACAAAGTTCATAAATTATGGTCTAGTCACTAAAATAGCTTATTCTCTCATTCAACCTTCAAGCGCATAAAATGACATGTCTTATACCAGTTTATCAATGAGCAGACTCTATAAGTTATTAATAATGTATTATTTACTGTCTTATAAAAACCCAAAAAGAACTCACTGTTATAATAATAATAATAATAATGAGTTTATTCAAAGAACATGTCTTCAAAAATACAGAAAATATTATAAATACAATTCGAGATTATTTACAAAAGTTCTGTACTTAGATTCAGACCTCAAATACATTGGTAATGAATTGAACAGTTTTGATGAGTTTATGAAAAATTCTTTACAATTGTGTTTAATCGGTATTCTAATGAAACAACCATTTCTTGATGTATCATAAAATGACAACTCATTCAACCATTTATTCTTACAATCATATAATTTGTACTTAATTTTGAAAACAGTTTTCAATATTTGTATTTTACGTCTCTTTTCTAAAGAGAAAAGTTTCAGAAATAAAAGTCTGTCTTCATATGACATATAATATTCTCCTATTTTATTACAAATATATTTTGTGATACGTCTCTGAACAGACTCTAATCTAGTAGTCTGGGTCTGATTTAAAACAAAGGAGAGATTAAAAAATTCTAAAATCGGTAAAATATATGTCAAATATAACCTCAAAAATACAATACCATTAACTCGATTACAGACTACCTTAAGAATAGCAAATTTTCGCAACGATTTTTGAATAATTAGATCAATTTGAGGATTGAATGACAACTTGTTTTCATAAATAAGTCCTATATGTTTGTGTGTCTCAACTATTTTTATGTCACAATTGTTTATGTTATAAATATGATCAATGTCTATGTTGTGTTTGAAAGAGACTCTCAAGTGTTCACACTTCAGTGGATTTAGCTTAAGAGAGTTTTCTTTACAAAACTCATAAACATTTAATAAATCGTTTTGTAGGGAAACACAATCTGATTGGGAGTATATAATGCGAATAATAGACAAATCATCCGCAAACATAAATATATTTGAATTGACCTTTGCTATTATATCAGACATATAAATATTAAAAAATAACGGCGATAAGACTCCCCCTTGGAGTACACCAGACTTAACAATTGTTTCGGTTGAAAAAATATCATTAATTTTTATGATTTGTTTTCTGTCTTTAAAAGTTTCAGAAATCAAATCAAACATTAGACCCGAAAACCCATATATTTTTAACTTTTCTAATAACCTCTTATGTGAGACACTATCAAAAGCATCCGACAAATCTAAAAATATAACATCAATTGCTATAATATTTTTATCGTTAAAAGATTGAAAAAATAACTTTTGAATATTTATATGTAAATCAGATATCGAGACATTTTTTCTGTAACCATATTGAGAGACAGGAATTATTCCGTTTCTCTCTATAAATGGATTAATTCTATTCAATAAAATTGTCTCAAAAATCCTATAAATATTTGGTTGGACTGAAACACATCGATAAGAAGTGAAAAGGTTTTTATTTTTATTAGATTTCAAAACAGGGCTAACAATAGATATCTTCATATTTCTAGGAATTTGTTTGAACTCTAATATTCTATTGAATAAAACGTAAAGTATTTTTGAGATTCCGTTTAAACACTTCTTTATAACTATGTTCTGAAAAATAGACTTTCCTTCAGATCTATTATATTTGAATTTATTGAGAGCTATAATAATATCATTCATTGTTATGTTCAGATCATTCAGACTATCATTAGTATTGAAGACAAAATTAGGCAAAAATTGATTACAATCTGAAACCAATTTTGATTCAAATATTTCTCTGAATTTCTCAGCAATTATTTGATTGTCGTTAATAGTGACACCATTTTCATCAATCAATGATAGGATTTGATTAGATTTTGTCGTAGTTTTTATGGATTTATATAATGTATGAAAATTATCAGATTTTTCTATCATTTTATTTACTCTATTATTCTCAAAGATATTTATCTCAGAACCTATTTTTTCGGTTAGATTTTTATATTTATTACTAAAACTCATTGATTTTGACTTATATTTCAGTAAATATTTCCTCTTTTTAATCAACTTATTTACGACTCTATTATAAGACTTCTTATTTCGGAAATACTTTACAGTTTTAGTAATATTTTTGTCAAAAATTGATTTATATTCAGAACAGATCCGATCAAAAACTGAATCAATATTACAATAATTATCTGTTAAAGTAAACCAATCGACAGAAAATAACTGTTCATTTAATGAGCTTAAATTGTTTTCATTATAATTAAACTTTTCTACTCTTTTAAGTATTCTCTTATTTTTATGTACAGTCAGTGACATAACTATAGACTTGTGGTCACAACTGTTTGAAATATTTGGGACTACTTCTAAATCATTCAAATACTTAAAATTATTGATAAAAACTAAATCTAAAATTGATATCGAATTATGTGAAGGATATGTAGGCTTATTGACTAATTGTTTCATACCATATGTCAACATTATTTCATTTAAAACGTTTGCTTCAAATAATAATCTATTTTGTGTAAGACTAAAATTTGTATTAAAATCACCAAGTGAAATAATACAATCATAAAAACTAAAATCTATTTGATTAAAAACTAAACTAAAATATGATTTAAAATCTATTGATTGATTTGGAGGTTTATATAGCGTATGAAAAAGAAACTTATTTTTCTTAACAAAAACTTCTACACAAATATCCTCATATTCTGTAGTAATATCTTTTTGAGAACATTTATAGCAATTCTTTACTGCTATCAGCACACCTCCACCTCTACTACCTCTGTCTTTTCGGAAAACAAAAAATTCATCAAATATAATTTTGTCAGGTACTGTATCTGATAACCAGGTTTCGTTAAGTATACAAATATCAACATTTTTCTCTAAAATACATGATTTTAAATCTACTAATTTGTTACAAATACTTCTTGTGTTTGAGAAATAGATACAAATATTATCACTTATCTGCCGACCCAGCTCAGATTTTGCAGATATCGAGGGAACGGCGGTATAAATTCCATTTGCTTCGGCCGGTCGTTGTACAGGTTGTGGTAATAATGAGGATTCTCTAAAAAATTATTTGAAAACCCTGATAAGCCTGAAGAATGAATGTCATTCTGTTTGAATATCGGCCTGCCGTTATATTGTGTATTGCGAGCGGTTTGATTACGGTTTGTAGGGATTTGGCGACAATTCCGTGAAATATGACCAGGCTTTCCGCAATTCCAGCACTTCTTGTTTTGCCTTTGACTGTACATTCTTTGAGTGTTAGGAACAGCTTTAGGTTTATTGTTAATAACCGATTGAATCATACTTTCCAACCGATTGAACCGCTTTTCAAACTTTTTCTCTAATTCACAATTAATTAGACTTTTATTTTTGTCTTCAGTGATCATGTCTTCAGTTGTCATGTCTTCTTTGATTATGTCCTCCGTTGCTGAACCGTCAGAATTAATGTCCAGAAGAGTAGTAAAACTCAAATTATTTGTTGAACATTGAGTTGAGTTGACTGTTATTGTGGGCGTCAAACCCATGGATGTTTCAACTTTTAGTTTTTCATTATTAATAACATTAATTAATTCATTTAAATACGATTTAATGGTCTCTTTACCAACAGATCCTCTTTTACTACTGATATCATCAATAATTAATTGATGTTTTGAATTCATTTTATTACTTAATTCAGTTATAAAACACAACAAATTTTTAGACATGTTATGAATACTGTACTATTTTGTATTATGCCCAGGTTTATTTGTAAAATTTACCAGATTAAATTTTATTTTGACCCATACCTGTTCTCAATGCCTGTGCACATCTCTGGGTTCATAAGCACTACTTTCCTAAACATATCTGTATTTAATAATATGTTCTTTTCTCACATCATTAAACTGATCAGTGCTATACAGGCAATGTTATCAAGGTTGGCTATCATTTCTATATATCAAGTATATTTGATTTAACCTGGATTGCAGAGTATTTTTAGTGTAACTTAACTGCATAATAGAATAATCAATATGACCCGGGTCGATTACGGCAGTAATGAAATCTATTCGAACAGTAATTGTTGTATAAATTAAAATAATTTTTATTTTGTTTTGCAAACGATTTCATATAAGTATTGATTATTATTATTAAACATTAAAACATTTGCACAATTAGTTCAGTTCATTAAACATTATCATTGAGTTCGGGGTAAAAATTAATGGTCAAGACTTAAAGGATCAAAGGCTGCATTAAACTATATAACAGCAGAGATAGGCAATGGGGAGGGTACAGGTAGGGGTATACCCCCCTGTGATTTTGCTGAGGCATACCCCCCTCTAATT